>CM035344.1:15186754-15430987 GCA_020226455.1 Prunus salicina | reverse complement strand
AAAGTGGAATTGGCGTTGGGTTTTTCGAGAGACAGAGAAATAGAGAGAAGGGAAAATAGCCGTTTGGTTAATTTATTAATTGGGGAAGATGGGAGGGCCTTATGGGGGAAAAGTGACCGTTACTGTTGGGAGCTTATTAGCGGAGAGTGAGATGGACAAGAAAAGAGTGAGAACACAACCAAACTGCCATAGACTGCTGTTTATGTAATTGTCACCCAGTCACCCAGTCACCCAGTCAACCAATACAAGTGTTATTTATTTATTTATTTTTGTGTGGGTGCAAACCAATGTCTCTGTGTTATGTAACAGAACTTCTGTTTTCGTTTGTGAAGGCAGTACCCGGATGTGTCAAATAGGCCGAATCGGCCAGCACCCGACTGCATAAGTCCGATTCATTTTGAATTGTGTTGGATTTAGGAGAGTGTATTCAATTGAGATTTTAGTGAATTATTTTGAAGCTTAAAAATACAGCGGTATTCAATTAGAATTTTTTAAGTAAATATTATTAAATCCAAAGGCAACCGGGGAAGGGGAACTAGCCAACCACCTGTGTAAACAAGTCGGGCAGGTGGTTGCGGATCCTGGCCAACCTTGTGAAGATAACATGAGCAGGGTGGTAAAGAATATCCTGTTAACTGTACAAAACATATCAAGACTGTACTGTTTTCTATATAGGTGTACCCCAAACATAATCCGTCAATTCCATAACTAATCTATCAACTCCAAGTACCACACATGTGGAACGGTCCACTCCACAAGTGTGGCACATCCTAGCAGAACTCAGAAACAAATGGTCAACCTGAGAATGCAATCCTAGCAGAACTCAGGGAGATATACTCAACCTAGGAACGAAAATCCTGGTAGAACTTAGGGGGATATACTTAACCTGAGAATGAAAGTCCTAGCTGAACTTAGGGAGATATACTTAACATGAGAACCCAAATCCTAGTAGAACTCAAGGAGATATACTCAACATGAGAATGCAAATCCTAGCACCACACGGTTCGGGCGTCTCCGAGATTCGTGGGGCAATGTCATATGCATGTAGACTCATCCAAAGGCAACCAAGTTGTTCGAAGACAATCCAAAGGCAACTATATGTCCGGAGACAACTGGATGTTCGAAGACATTCCGAAGACAACTGTATGTCCGAAGGCAAGTTGTTCGAAGACATTCCAAAGGCAACCGGGATGTCCGATGACATCAATATCTTCGAAGGCAACCGGGATGTCCAAAGACATCAATATCTTCGAAGGCGACCATATTTCCGAAGGTAACCAAGATGTCCAAAGACCTCAATATCTCCGAAGGCAACAATATTTTCGAAAGTAACACAATCCAATTTTAAACCATTTAACACTTATATAAAAATAAACATAGATATATCATACTTGGAAAGTAAAAGCGATTGAACAGTAATTCCCAAATATTTAATAAAACTCTAATAGCATAATACCATTTTAAAAACAAACAAACAAACCACAAACACCTCCTAACCAAACGGTCCCTTTCGGACCGGCGAGGCCCACCATCTAGATCAATTAGGCATGTGGGGCCACGATCTCGGATTTTCGGTCAAAAAGTTCCTATAGGTCCTGTTCATCGGTTTTAGATTTGTTCCTGTGATGGTAGGGTAAAGTTCCCCATTGTCCTGAAAACCATTGACTGGTCAACAAGTCAACTTTCTTTGTGTATGAGCGTGCCACTGCTAGCAATAAAAATCCTAGCAGACTTCTTTAAAAATGGATAACTTCCGCCCCAAGTTACTGATTTCTAAACCAGCGATTATGAATTTGGGTGAGGAATATCTCCCAAGTAAGTTCTTTTCTTGCCTCAGACTGATGAGGACTTCACAATTTTTCACAGTACAAAACTGGTAGTTTTGGCTAGAATAAATTATAAGAAAGTGAACTGTTTTAGGCAGGATTGCCTTTTACAAAGCTCAAAAAGGAAGACCAACTCTAAAAAGACAAAAAGAGCTCTTGGACCTCAGTTTCTGCCAGGATAGATGCTTCTGATCCGGGATGGACTGGGTATATCTGTGCTGGACTGGACTATCAACACCTTCAACCGCCAAGTTTCAGCTATAAATCGATACCAACGTTCGAGTTTGGCAGAGCTTTAATCTATTTCAAGCCCTAGAAGGCTTTTTGAACGAGCAAAATTGGAACCTCTTCAGTCTGGAAAGGGCAGAAGTGTACCTGTTCTGCTTGATCAGGGCTCTCCATAAATTTGTTGAGGTTTTCATATTTGTAACTCTACTTTATTTGGCTTATGCTGAACCAAATTTGTAACGAGAGAAATCTCGCTTTGAATGACTATTTCTTTGAAACTGAACTGAAGTTAGAGATTCTAGATTATAGCTGGCTTGTTTCTTATGGCTTAATGAGCTTTTGGTTGCTTCGGCGTTTTGAAGGCTTTTGAGATCAAGTGATCATTTTGAGTTTTTGTTTTTTGATTGATTTTTTGGCTGTCCTCTGATCTGTTCATCTCCTCTCATATTTATAGAAAATGCTGGAGTGGGTTCTCTAATTTTTAAAAATGGGCGGCAGATTTTCTAAAAACTAGATCTTTTATTTAAAATGTCAAAGAAAATGGGATTTTTATCTATTCTGGCAAACAAACCATCAATAGTAAGTTCTTTATGGTGATTACTTCTCTGCTCTTTTTGATTTTTAATTGCTCTCTATAAGAATTCAATCTACGGTGATGGTTAGTTTGATTTTCTAGATGAACAACTCCTTGTTCCCTACTTATCTCTTTAGAAAATATAGCCTGCTTATCCTTTGAAAATGGCACCTACATTCTGTTCTGGTGCTGATGTTTTAATCTGTTCTATTCGTTTGCATCAAATCCTTCATTGACAAAGAACCTTGGGGGGCAAGTTGTTCAGGCTAGAGAAGTGTTTGGTAAATTTCTGAATTATGTCATTCTTCCTTTTTCCTACATGATTATCTTCTAATTCTTCTTTCTCCTATGTAGTTACTTCTGTTATTGCTGCTGGAGAATTGGAGCTCCCTTTTGGGGACGAAGAAGATCAGCAATAGAATCTGGCAGAACAACCGACTGTTGACGCAACTCCTACTGTCAGAAGGAACAAAAGAAAGGAGGCTGTCCTAGCCCAAGACAATGTTGTCCAATCTGAAACCTCAGGTAAACTTTTGAGAAATGGAACCTTTTTTGCTTAGTACCTTTGTTCTAAACTCTTGTCTTTTGCAATTTACAGTTGAAAGTCCCCCCGCTCCTCCTACTAAGTCAAAAAGACTTAGGAAAAGGGCTGTGGTGGAATATGTGACCACAGAAGAACCTGCAGCAGCTCCCACACCCACTTCTGGAACAGATGAAGAGCTAAGGGAGGCTTTTGAAGCTGTAGAGCAGGGCAAAGAAGTAGATGCCTCAATAGGAGATGAGGAGAAAACCAAAGAAGTCGAGGAATAAGTGAGATCCTGTCTTCAATTCCTTAATCAGATTCATTTTGTATTTGTTATTTTGTTATGACTTCTATCTTTTTATAAGAGGAGATTCCTACTGAAGTGATTGCTAAGAGCATTGCTTTGGCGATGAAGCTGCAGGAAACTCAAAAGGCAGAACTGACAAGTCCAGAATTGGCCTTTTTTAAGGATGCTGAGGCAGAACACTCCACTGTGGTTCCAGTACCTGCGAAGCAGGCAAAACAATATGCGTCAGTGCCAGTGGAACAGGCAGAACTTCCTGTTACAACTCTAGAACCTGAAGTGGAGGGAGCTACTGCTGTTCCAATGCTTGTAGTGGAGGCAAAACATTCCATTGTTGTTCCTGTTGCTGAGGTAACTTCCGTCCTTTCTCCACTCTGTTTAGTCTCTGCAGTTCTCGTTTATTCATTCCTCTAATTGATGTTTCTGTGTTTTTAGGTAGAAAAGGACATAATTGTTGGGACTTTGGCTGTGGTGAATAGTCCTTTCAAGCCACCCATTGTGTTGGTAAGTATTACTGTGCCTTAGTCCTTCTTTTCCTTTTTTATTCTGACTTTCTCTGAAGCTGACTTGAGTTCCTTTTGTAGATGCCCATCCATTCTCTCCCAGGTCCATCTACCACAGCCTCCTTTGCTGATCCAGAGTTGGCAAAGTTTGAAGCCATGGATTTGGATGCTCAGCTGGACAAGCTTGAGAAGCTCAGGTCTACTCCTGGCAAAGCTAAATCCAAGGCAGTGGATGAGGCCGTGGATAGAGTGAAAATCTGGCTATCTGCCGAACTAGACTTGGATGATAGTGGTGAGGCTTTTGCCATTTCAATCCCAGATCTGTTTGGACTGCCTATGAATCCCACATGGTTGGATAGAATTTCTTCAGCCATTTGCCATTGATTGACGCAGCATGAATATCTCCATCTCAATCCTATAACATGTATGCCCCTAATCCGAGAACTTCTTGAATTATGAAAGGTCCTTCCCAAGTAGGTGACCATTTTCCATAACCAACCACATGTGTTCCAAGGGGCAGAACTACTTTCCAAACTATTTCTCCTTCATCGAAACTCTTGTTTTTAACTCTTTTTGTCGTAGGCCCTTGATACAACATGTTCCTTGCTAAGAGTTTGTTGAGGGTATCAATTCTGCTGGCATCCAAACCTTCTAGTTCTAGCAACATTACTTGAGAGTCGTCTTCTCCAATCAGATTGTGTTGCTGAGCAATTCTGAGAGATTGGACTGCTATTTCCATAGACAGAATTGCATCATGACCATAAGTTAGAGCATATGGGGTCATGCCAGTTGCCTATCTCTTTGAAGTCCTATATGCCTAGAGAGTTTCTGATAATTCTCATGCCATTGCTTTGGATTTTTCTCAACATTTTCCTTATAATGTTGATGATCACCTTGTTACTTGATTCTGCCTATCCATTAGCTTGAGCATAATAAGGAGTGGATTGAAGTAGCTTGAACTTGAATGCTTCTGCCATATTTAGCATTTGTCCATATATGAAAGAAGATCCTCTGTCCGTTGTGATTGATTATAGAATACCAAACCTTTGTATAATCTGTTCTTTTATGAAGGTGATGATCTCTTGAGATGTAGTAGATTTAACAGGTTTGGCTTCCACCCATTTGGTGAAATAATCTGTAGCTACAATGATGAAACAGTGTTGTTTGCTACTGGCTGGATAGAGTTTGCCAATAAGATTGATTGCCCATCCTCTGAATGGTCATGGCTTAACTACTGGATTCATGGGAATTGAAGGAGCCTATTGGATTGGGTCATGCCTTTGACAAGCTTCACATCCTTTGGAATATTCAATGCAATCTTTCATCATGGATGGCTAGAAGTAGCCATACCTTCCAATTAACCAGCACATCTTCCATGACCTTTAATTAACCACCTTGATGAGCTTCACAGATTCCTTCATGGGTTTCTCCCATGACCTTTATGTATTCTTTTCTCCCTAAACACCTCAAAAGTAACTCATCTTTACTCTTCCGGACCAAATCTCCATTCCACATGAGGTACTTTAAGGCTATGATTCTAATCCTTTTTTCAGAGGGAAGGGTTGGATATGCAGATAACTAATTATAGGCAATCTCCAATCTTCTTCAGTCATTATGGCAGTATTGACATTTATTTTCATTCCTCTGGTTAAGACAGATGGTAGGCTTTTCTTTCCTACCTTGATGATTCTCTGCACGCAGTCTTCAGGCATCTGTATTCCTGTTGCTATATGGGCCATCTCATTAGCTGCAAAGTTTTCTTCTATTGGAATATGTTCCCAAGTGGCTTCCTTGAATTCTGTCAAGAGATTTCTGGCTACTACTAGGTAGACATCTAGAGAGAGGCTCAAACATTTGTATTCTCCAGCAATCTGTTTTAGTACAAGCATGGAATCTTCCAGAATTTCGACATATTAGATTCCTAGTTCCACCATCATTTCTAGTCATATGATTAAAGCTTCGTACTCTGCCTTGTTATTGGTGCACTGGAAATCTAACTGGAATGAATAACAGTGTTTGATCCCTAGTGGATCTTCTAAAACAATCCCTGCCCCATAGGCTAAGTCTGTTATAGATCCATCAAAGTATAGCTTGCAGGGGTTGAGATGGACTGAATAAATGGGATTATTGAGACAGGTGTGAGCTCTAGTCAATAGATCTGCATTGGCTATGTCCATGCAATCCATATTCTCAATTTCTTCTCCTGGACGATCTACCAAGAAATCTGCAATAGCTTGTCCCTTGATGGACTTTTGAGGAACATATCTGAAGGCGAATTCTGACAGGGCTAGAGTCCATTTACCAATTCTTCCTCTCAACATTAGCGTTGTTAGCATGTACTTGATCAGATCTATCTTGGCAATGATATAGGTGGTGAAAGGTAGCATGTAATGTATAGTTTTGTAGCAGTAAAGTACAAAGCCAAACAAAGCCTTTCAATTGCAGAATATTTCATTTCTACTTCTGTCAGAGTTCTGCTCAGGTAATAGACTGCATGTTCCTTCCCTTCCTTGTTATCTTGAACCAACAGACTTCCAATGGATACTTCTGATGCAGAAACATACAACTTGAGTGGTCTGCCTCTCTTTGGTGGGGTCAGAACTGGTGGATTTGAAAGGTAGTGTTTGATTTCTTCAAAAGCCTGCTGGTGCTGTTCTTCCCACTTAAATGTCTGTTCCTTTTTCAATCTTAATAGGGAAGAAAAATGCTGGATTTTTCATGCATAATTGGATATGAATCTTCTTAGAAAGTTAATTTTTCCTAAGAGACTCTATAATTCTTTCTTGTTCCGAGGTGGCAAAGCTTCCATGATAGATTTTGCTATATTCTTGTCGATTTCTATTCCTCTTTGGTGGACCAAGAAACCTAAGAAATTGCCAGGTTGAACCCCAAAAATGCATTTCTTGGGATTCATTTTCAACTTGTGTTGTCTCATTCTTAGGAATGCCCTTTTTAGATTTGATACATGATCTCCTTTTTCTAAGGATTTAATTACCACATCATCTATATACACTTATAGAGAATGACCTATCATGTTATGGAAAACATAATTCATTGCTCTTTGATAAGTGGCTTCTGCATTTCTCAAGTCAAAAGGCATTACAGTGTATTCAAAAGCGCCTATATGCCCTGGACACATGAAGGCTGCCTTGTGGATGTCTTCTTCTGCTACCATTATTTGATTATATCCTGCATTGCTATCCATGAATGACAGCATTTGGTTATGAGCAGCTCCGTTTACCAGTATGTCTGCCATAGGCATTGGATACTCGTCTTTGGGAGATGCGTCATTCATATTCCTGTAGTCCACGCATATTTTGACTGCCCTTGTTTTTCTCTTAAGTACAGGTACAATATTGGACAACCAATTAGCATAAATGGCTGGCTTGATAAAACCCGCTTTAACCAGCCTCTCCACTTCTTCTTTGACTTTCAGTTCTGTCTCCATAGACATCCTTTTTCTGGCTTGTTTGACTGGCAAGTATCCTTCTTTTATTGGTAACTTGTGTTCCACCAGTCCTCTATCCAATCCAGGCATCTCATGATAATGCAATGCAAAACAGTCTTTGAAATTATGCAAAAGTGCAATGATTTCATCCTTCAGTGGTTCTTCTAACAACTTGCTGATGAAAGTAGGTTTGGGGTCCTCTTCTGTCCCTAAATTTATTTCTTGCAAAGGATCCTCCACTTCTGGCAAAGAATCATCCAGTGCTGCTGGTGCAAATTCCAATTCTTCTTCTTGCAGATTTCCTTCCGTTCTTCCATACTCTCATGCATGAATTCTGCCATGTTAATGGCTGGATTATGCATATAAAGCTTCTTTCTTCCAAATATACCAACAATCTATTTGTAATGAATCAGATTGTTGCAGCTCGATCCTTTTCCTATTGGTTTGAGCTAAACATCATAACTGTGGAGGTTGAGAATGCAGGGCCTGTTCCAGTCCTTTAGAGAACTAGCCAGACCTTCTTCGATGAGTTTCTGGTCATGACACCATGGGACGACCGTTCTAGTTAACTCCAAAGAAACTGAAAGGACCAAGGTTATCATAATAATACCTGGCCTCAAAACATAATGCAGATGGCAGAAATCGCCGTTGGTCGGCCTCCACAAATTCCATATAACCTTCTTCATGTCAGAGGGCCAGCTGCTGGTGTAGAGTGGAAGGAACACATAGACTCTGGTGGATCCAGTCTCAGTGCATTGTAAGTGGTAGAAGTGGTGTCCCCAGCAAAGTTGGTGACCATTAAGCGTGTTGGAATTAGATCCTTCTCTGTTATGTCCATCTTGAGCAGCAACCTGTGAGGTAAGAGATTAATGGTTGCACCTCCATCTACCATTACTTTGGGAATAGGAACAGCCCTAAAATTTATTGTTATGAACAAGGTCTGAGATGATTGGCCATTTCTTTGGTAGGTTTGGAAAAACACAGCTATTCTGCGGCTAATTTCATGGCAATTCTGCCTGTTTTGGCCCCTTCTTTACTTCTGCCAATCTGCACTCAAAACTTTCTTGGGAGAGCATGTCTCCTTCCAAAGTGCTTTCTTGTCCTTCTGCTGCCCTGAACTTTTCTCGCAGGATAAATACCATGTTAATGCTTAGATCTCTTTATAACAGGCTTTCTAATTCTGCACTGAAAGCCTCAGTTTCTTCATCCAGTTCTCCATCGTACTCTGTTTGTTCTTCTTTATATTCTAGTCCAGTCTTCTTGTTCACCTGTTTCGAGGAGTCCAATCTGGTCGTCTGCATATGGTTCATAGTCTAACTGCTCATCTTCATATTCTTAGTCCAATCTTCTTGTTCTTTTACTGGAGTAGGTTCGGATTGACCTTGTGACTGTGAAGGTTCTAGCTGATTGACTGAGGATGGATTGAAAGTTTGCTTGGAGCCCCTGTTTTTGTCAGCTCTTCTGGCTGACATGTTGTTTGTTCTGCCTGATGAGCTACTTCTAAGATTTTTCCCTTTCCTGATAGAATTGGTCTTTGGAAGTACTTGTGTGTCATCCTTATTTTTAAGGAAGGTGTAGTATTGCCTTTGAACTCTCCCCCTCTGTGTTTTGGTTAGCTCCAGAGTTGGTCTACAACTTTTTCCAACAGAATACCATCTACCCTTTATGATAGTTGCCAAGGGCTTGTCATTTCCGGGCATCTTAACTGGTATTTCCTTCTTTGGCTGCTCTGTTATTCTCTTGTTGCATTGGGTAGGCCTTAAATAGTCATTATGTCTGGCTCTGTCTCTAGGTGGAGTCGGAACTGGGCCCTATTGGTATGATGTTCCAATCCTGTCAAAAACACTAGGTGTGGGCTGACTTTGCCCATCCAGAGTTAGAGGCTTTCACATTTGCACATGTTGCACAAAACTACCCTATTAGCCTCTCTTGTTACTCTTCTGCCTACGCTGGGGCTAGCTTCTGGTGTTTGCTTGACTCTCTTCTATTCTGGCCAATTCAAATTGACCATGTTGACTTGAGGTTGGGGAAAAGGATCTATTGTTACTGAGGGAGGTTTCTTAGCCAGTTTTAGCCTTCCTGCTATAATTCCTTCTTGTATGACGTCCTTGAAAACAACACAACTATTGGTGGAATGGTTCTAGGAATTGTGCCATTTGCAATATTATCTACCCTCGAGTTCCTCTGACTTAGGCAACCTGTGAGGTGTCTCTATTGCCTTATGTAGCAGCATCTCATCAAACGGAGCATCAACCTTGGTTAAATCGAAGGAATAGACTTTGTTCTGTGCTGGTTTGTTTGGAACAAACCCTCTTGTGATTGGTGGTGGCTTCTGGTCCTTTGGTGGCTTTGTCAGAGCCTTGCAACTGATGGGATGTTTTAATTTCGCCATTTCTACCACTGCAACTTCCCTTTCTTCCGAGCCTTCTGTACCTTCTTCTGATTCTACCTCATCCAAATGTACTGAGGAAGATGGGGTTTTGTAATATGTGCCTTTGGAAGAGTTCCTCTTCTGTTGTTCTTCCCTAATAAGCTCCTCGTATTTAGATGCTCTGTCTGCCAGTTCTACTAGATCTCCAGACAGCATTCCATCAAATCTCTTCCTCAAAGATATTTTAAGAGCTGTTTGAGCCATTTGAATGAAGTGCCTTTCTTCCATAGGGATTCGACATTTCATTTTGAGCTTCCTAAACCTGGTTATAAAGTCTTGGGCAGGCTCATCTTCACATTGTTTGAGGGCGGCAAGACCACTGATGGTGACTTCTGGCTGAATCCTGAAATAGTAGCTATGGAAGACATTTTCCATATGTTCCCAAGTTTGAACAGAATTGGCTGGTAAGCTAGTATACCAGTTGAAGGCTTGTCCAGAGAGAGAATTTCCAAAAAGCCTTAGCTTTAACAGAGGGTTATTTTCTATGGCTATGCATTGGACAGAGAATCTGCCTATATGCTCAACTGGTGAAGCATGGGTGTCCTCTCCGTTGAACAAGGTGAAGTTTGGTACCTTAAAGCCAGGAGATAGAAGTATTTGATCAATATAAGCTGGATATGGTTTCTTGTATGTGGGCCTCTCTCCCCTTCTGGCCTCAGGTTCCATCATCTCTCTAATCACTCTCTGAAGTGCCCCCATGTCATTCAAAGCATTAACAGGATGCAGATTTCGTTCCTGTTCTAGCTAGTTGTGTTCAATCCTTTGTTCTACTCTTTATGGCCTGGGTAGTACTTCCTTTCTATGCTTTTCCTCTTCTTCGAAATCTGGATGATTCCTCCAGTTTGCCCATAGTATGTTCCTGTCATTGTTGGCAAAAGGGTTGATTCCCCCTCTACCTTTCCCGCCTCTAGCTAGCGGAGATAATGGATTAGGGTCCATCCTTCTAGGTCTGTAGGGCAAAGGGCTGACCACATGGGACCACCGGTTGTGGAATAGGTGGAGGTTCTGGCCGGTTCTAGAGGGCCTGGATTGCTGCAGGGCCTTCTAGACGAACTGGAGCCTTATGTTGTCCCCTTTGTCTAGCTTGGATTTCTCCTTGTCCTGGGATTCCAGCTATCTGTGCGATGAGAGGATTCTCTTGGTACGGCCATGCCAGTCCTAGTGGAGGTCCAAAAAGGAGATCTAGTTGTTGGACCACAAGAGCTGGGTTTGGAATTCTAACCATAGCAGCCTCACGGTCCTTCCTGAACTGCCTATTGACTTGCCATTGCATCATGGCTGTCATGTTATTTAAAGTATCTTGGCTCCATTGTGATGTGGCCTCCTGCCTGAACACAGCCTCTTGTATCTGGTTTAACCTTCTGGAACCAGACCTTGAACGTCTACTCCTAGTACTGCCATGGGATGATTGCCTAGCATGACTTTCTTCTGACTCAAGTCCTTCTCGGAGAGCTGCTTGATCTCTTTCCATGGCATAGCGTGGATTCTGGCTAGAACTCCCAATATTCATATACTAGAAGATTTTTCTAGGAGTATGTGTACTGAGAAGTCCCACTGGTCGTCATTTTTCCGACTAGTCTCATCGTCGGAACTCGCCAGACGGCGACATTGTGTCGCCAGGAATACGAACAATCACTGTTTGCACAGTGACTATGTCAAAGGTGGAAAAGAGATGAGCGGGGATGAGAGAGAACTAGGGGGTGCACGCATGAGGAGAGAGCTGGGTATTTAACATTTTTGAAAATTTTCAATAATTTCTTTCCGTTTTCAGACCTTTTCTCCTTCGTTACAACTCGGAATTTGGCTTGCTGCTTGTCTACGAACTCGTAAGCATGAGCACTAAGAAAAGGAACCAAGAAATTTTCCAAACTAGCCCCAAGCAAAAAGTCAACTCTAAACCACTAAAGAACCATAAGATTAAAGTCGTCCTATCACTTTAGAATTTTGAAAATTAAATTAAATTTTGGGATGAGATATTACGTCGATGCCTAAGTTAGTTTATAGTCTCGGGATGTGTAGATAAAACTAAAAGGTATGGAGTTTGCTCTCGAGGGAGAGGAGGTGGAGTGGACACCGGGATAGAGAAAGAGAGGGGGACAACATAAGCCGTGAGAGAGAGAGAGAGAGAGAGAGAGAGAGAGAGAGAGAGAGAGAGAGAGAGAGAGAGAGAGAGAGAAGAGAGGTGGCGTGAGAGCCTTGGGATATTTTGCTAGGGTTTCGGAATTAGGTTCAGAATTACTTCATGTGTGAGTTATGCTTGCCTTGATATAGAGTCTCCTTCTTTGGTAGGATTTGTGGAGAATAATTCCCTTTTAATGTGTATCATTCTTTTCCATCAATAAGATGATAGGATAAATCAAGGAGATTAGGTGGAAATCGAATCCTTGATTTAGGGAGATATTATTATCTTAAATTAGGATAATTGGCTAATTAAATCTCATTTAATTAGCAAAATTATTTTACCTAAGGAATATTCCATCTTCCACGTGTCACGTTTTGAATGGCTGCCGAAAATATGTGTTTCCACAGAGTTGAGAGAGAGGTTTGCACTACACCATAATATGAATTTAACAACCATGGTGTACGTTGTAAATGGTGTTTGACAACACATTTACGACTGTCGCGTACCTTTATGTTGTTGAAAGTCATATTCATTTAATGACGTGTTTTGGACGTCGTGATACTCTTGTTCTTTCAACAACGTCTTATTTACGTTGCAGATTAGGTTTTCGCAACAGTCTTTGGACGTTGTCTAATTGTTGTCCACAACGTGAATTGGGACGTTGTCAAATCCTTTTTTTTATATTTTTAAATTACATCTATCAATCAAATTTTTTTGTTGTTGATAAAATGGGAGGGCCAAGCCCCAAAACAAAAACCCGAAAGCCTATTCAGTACCAATCAAACGGCCTAGAGTGACCCCCAACAAATCATCAGCTAGAGCAGAGCTAGCCCAGACAGGAGGTGAAGTAAAAAGCTGAATATCCAAGTCAAGATTCTGGCTCCATTTGGCAAGGCAATCCGCCAAGCCATTCTTCTCTCTGAAAATATGCTGGATATCCCAGCTCTCAAAATGTCTAAGCATCTGCCCACAGTTTGAAAGCAAAGCAGCTAGAGGATGGAAACAAAGAGAGTCCCTTTGTTGGAATAGATTCACAGCAATCTTAGAATCCATTTCAATGATAATCTTGGTGAAGCCCTTTGCCACAGCTAACCGGAGGCCAAAAAACAAACCCCAGATTTCAGCATCCAAAATGCGTCCTTTCCCCAAGTTTACAGCAAAACCTGCACACCACTCCCCAACACAATCTCTAATCACACCACCAGCACCAATTTTCCCAGAAACAGTCATGCAGGTGCCATCCACATTGAGCTTAACCCATCCACTTCCAGGCGGCTCCCACCTTAGCATAACCTGAGTTCTAGGCACATTCCTACAATTCACACTAGAAGCTTTAACCCAATCCAAAACAGCAACACAAATAATCCTCCTAGGATCATAAGGTAAGTCCTCAGCATCATTAAAAATGTACTTGTTACGCCACTTCCATACATACCAACAAGTGAAAACAAACATGATATTCCAAGGAGACCTCCCTTCCCACTTAGCTTTAGAAAAGAGATTACTCCGAAGCCACGAAGGATAATCAGATAAGAAAAAAGCATGGACATTACTTGGATTCATAACAGTAAGCCATACTTCCTTAGCCCGTCCACAATCCCTAAGGGTATGAATAATAGTTTCCGAGTGCCAACCACAAACAGAACAAGGGGACTCCACAGCTAAATGTCTTCTAACTCTTTGCTCATTAGTTAGGATCTTACCTTGGAAAACAAGCCATAAGAAAACTTTCAACTTAGGCGGGATAGACATACTCCACAGACCCTTCCAACATGCATTAGACCAAATAAAGCCCCCATGGATCAGCTGAAAGGCAGATTTAACAGTAAAGATGCCATTAGAAGTAGGCTTCCATATCTGAGCATCTTGACTATTACCTCGAAAACCAACAGGAAAACAAGTGATCTTTTGCACCATATCCTCATCAAGAACAGCTCTTAACTTCTCAATATCCCACCACCCTTCTTTAAAGAAATTAGAAACCTTGCAGTCCAAATCGATCCCTGATTGCACCCCTGCATACTATAACAAGGGGAGATCAGCCACCCAATTGTCCTTCCAAAACTTCACCTTTTCCCCATTCCCTACTCTCCAAACCATTCCCTTTCTCATCAACTCAACACCATAGAGAACACTTCTCCAGGTAGCAAAACAATCTTGCTTGGAGACCCCATGAGTATCCAAGATAGAGCAGCCATTTAGGTACTTCTTTTCATAAATTTGAGCCCATAACCCTTGATCACGAGTGTGCATCCTCCAACCAATCTTTGCTAAAAGGGCCCTATTCATGTCTGTAGTTTTCTTGAAACCTAGACCCTCCCCTACATTTAGGACGGCAAACCAAATCCCACTGGCATAAATGAACCTTCTGCTTTTTTCCACTGCCGCTCCAAAAAACGTCCCTATTAATTCGATCAAGATCTTCACAAATGCTACCTGGTAACTTAACAGTCTGCATTGTATACACAGGTATGGAAGATGTAACAGCTTGGATGAGGGTAGCTCTGCCAGCTAAGGACAGACACTTTCTTTTCCAGGCAACAAGCCTACTTTGCACTTTATCAACAAGACCATTATACGTCCCTTTAGTCACACTACTATGCAACAAGGGCAAACCTAAATATTTTCCCAAATCATCTATCAATCATTTTCACGTTGTGGATAACAGTCAGGCAATGCCTTATTTATGTTGCATATTACGTTGTCAAAATGTTTGCTTCTCTACCTTTGAGAGAGTGTGTGATGCAGCTGGTAAGTAGTATTTTTTCCCTCTTTTCTCAGCATACAATCCATCTCTAATTAGCATGCTTTCCAAGTCCAGTCAAGAATTAAGTCCATCTTTACTTTTCCCTTTAATTTGCAAAAGAGTACCAATTATGGCTTCACATATGTTCTTCTCGATATGCATCACATCCAAGTTGTGACACACAAGTAAAGTCTGCATAATAAATAACCAAATGCTTGCTGTCATAAAAATAATGTTATCATAAAATTGAGGAGAATGAGGGAAAAAATAATTGTATCATAACATTGAGGAGAACGACATAATAGAGGAAATAGTATATAGCAAAGTGTACCTTCCAATATGGTAAGTAAACAAATATTGACCTCCTTTTCCATAATTGCTATGAGTGCTTGTCTTTCTTTCTTCTTTTCCTTTTTTTACTTGCTTTCCCAAAATTATTCACAAGGTTTCCAACTTCCCAGAAAGTGTCTTCACTAGTAAATAACTTAGGCTTCACCCACTTTTCATGCTTGTTATTAAACCACGTCAACTTTTTGCGAAATGGATGATCAAAAGGAAGAAAATCGTCTATGTCCCATGTAAGCAAATTTTCTGCTATGTGAAAGCCACTCTAAACATGTGCCTTTATGGCAAACAGGACATGCAAACTGTCCCTTTGTAGGCCATCCCGACATGTTTCCAAAGGCTGGAAAGTCATTTATTGTCCACATCAAAATTGCCCTTAAGTTAAATGTGGCCATACTGAATGCATCATGAACCACAACTCCATTAATCCATAGCTCTTTCAAATATTCTATAAGAGGAGTTAGATAAACATCTATATCTTTACTTGGTTGTTTTGGACCTAAGATGAGTAAAGTCAACATCAAGTTCTCCTTGGACATGCATAACTTTGGTGGCAAATTATATGTAGCCAAAATTACTGGCCAGAAATTATACCTTGAACTAAGATCTTGGAAGGATTAAACCCATAAGTAGCAAGGCCAAAACGAATGTTTTGAGGATCCGAGTTAAAAGAATCTCATTTCCTATTTATTGTCTCCCGTGCAATAGAATCCACCAGATGCCACATTTTACCATCATGGCTTTTATTGGTATGATCCCATCTTAGTTGTTTAGCAATTTCAGCCATACCAAACGTTCTTTTTAGTCTTGGTATTATTGGGAAATAACACAAGACTTTTGCAGGGACTCCTTGTTTTTTCATTTTTGGACATGGGCTAACTTCGCATCGAGAAGAACCACATTTTGGGCACTCTTGTACATGCTCAAGATCTCTTCTAAATAAGCAACAATCGTTGATGCAAGCATGTATCTTCTCGTACTCAAGATCAAATTTCTTTAGCAATTTTTTAATTGCGTATATTGAAGTAGGAAGTGTGTTTTGATCTGGGAGCATGTCACAAATAATTGGAGGAGCTCATCATAAAAATTGTCACATACACCAAATGCAGCTTTAAGCTTAAATAAAGCCATTGTTGCTGACATCTTTGTGTACTTTATACAGCCATCAAACAAAGAAGTTTCAACAGCCCTAATAAAATTTGATGTTTCTGCCTCTATCCTTTCATTTGTTTGTGCTGCCACATTACCTTCTTGCAAACCAATTTGATCTTTATACATCTTATATGTTTCCAACATTTCTATGTCCCCATCTATCATAGATTCATGAAGGACCCAAGTAGTGTAGCTAGCATCCATGTAAGATCAAGTAATCGTGCACTACATGAATAGGGTGGTGCTCCAAGTTTTTGCATACCACACAAGGGCAAACTATATCTAGATTTCCTACAATTTCACTGATCTAGATTTCCTACAATTTCACTGGCGATATTGAAAAAATTGCGTGCTCCGACCCTGTAGTCATCCAAATATCTACAAAACAACAATTTTTGTTCTTATAATCTAGTTTGAAATGTCCTAAAACACCTAACATTATGGGTTGTGTGTTAAAGGTCAAGAAGTTAACCTTGGTAAGTGAACCCATTCCTTATCCATTGGCAGCAACTGTTTACACACAAAATTTCTTAATTTGTTTTGCCATTGAGAGATGAAGACAAAATTCAATGAAACAAAATAGTAACTTCTTAGGTATACCATGACTTTTTAACAAGGATAAATTACTTTGGAAGAGAAAAAAAAAATATTAAACAAGTGTAAAGCTCAAACGAAACAATCAATGCAAAATAATTAAAACAAAGTACAATAATCAAAAGACCAGACCAGTCTTTTAAGTTAGGTCTTGTCCTAGTTTAAGCAAAGTGCAGTATAAAAACTACGATATCACAATATCACGATTAGGTCTATACCCATAGAAAATTGAAAAGAAATTTGGAAGTCTAGATTAGGAAAACACGATGGGAGAGCAGTACCTTTTCTTCTTTCTCTCTTGATTACTCGTTCTCTCTTACTAGTTCAAAACTAAGAATACGAAAAAGAAACTGTCAAACAAAGCGTCTACAAAACTCATAGGTAATTTTTTAGTGATCTCAAAGAAACTGAAGAAAAAAAATTGCAAAATTAAAGAACTATTATAACTCACCAAGAAAATAGATGAGCAGATTTGAAGACAAGTTCAACATTTAGGGCTCATCCCCAAATTCCAGTTGATTTTCAGTCTTCGAGGAAGGAGGATGTTACGATTGGGTTCTCAAAAGCAAGCCCAAGAATTGTGTTTCAGGTTTTGGCAAATATATATATATATATGGGTTTTAGGACTGAGCGCCAATTTTTCCTCTACTATTTGGTTTAGCGCCAAATATTTTGGCAATTGGGACTGAAATATTATAATAATAGAATAATAATTTCTAAAATATTTTTATCAAATTCAACAACATCCATGTCAACGTTGTGAATATTAAACACTATTTCGCAACGCCCAAATCTTCGTTGTATTGTTTAATAGGAATCACAACATCCATTACAATGTTATGAATATAAAATACTATTTCGCAACGTACAACTCTATGTTGTTTTTTTTTAAACATAAATCACAACATTCACAAGCAACGTTGGGGATATAATATACTATTTCACAATGCACAATGCCGCGTTGTTATATCGATTTTCAACAGCATGTTTTTTACACATCATAAAATGATGGTTCGCAATGCACTACTACAATTTTATTAAACCACGACTCAAAATAGACGACGGGGCACCTTAAAATCGTCGTTGTTTTTTAAAAGACGACGATTTTTTTAAAACCGTCGTACTATATCATCTTATATGCTACTATTTTGAGTTGATTTTTAAAACACGACGCTTGTCAATTAACAACCGTCATCTTTTAAAACGCACTAAACAAAAGGATTTTTAAAACACGACGCTTGTTAATTTCAAGCGACGTCTTTTAAAACACGGTAAACAAACAAAGGGTGGCTTATGAATTCGCCCTCGACCTAAAATTCAGATTTCCATGTGAAAACTTTATCTCCTTCCTTGAAACCCTCCTGAGCTATCTGAAACACTCCCTCTCTCACCTTTCTACTCCTCATACGTACCTACCAGCCATCGACACAGCTACGCCGTCCACGCCATCGACACAGCGATGCCGTCAACACCATCGTTTTCTTCGTATCAGTCATCACCAGGCGCCATCAACACCATATTCACAGTCAACGGCGACGATGTCCTTGAAAACAGATCTAGAGACCTTGCGAGAGGGGAAAAGCCTAGAACATTAGATCTGCCATCAAACCTCTGGTGACAAATCAGAGAGACAAAGGAGAAGATGAGCTGGTCTTCGATGTCGCCTGAGGTTCGATGGCAGATCTCCATCGCGCCTTCTTGGTCATCGAACTCGCCATCCACGTCACAGATCTCGCCGTCTTGGTCGTTCTCGAGTTTGATAAAGATTCATTCTCCCTTGGTGAACTTTTCAATTATAGGTGAATCCAATCCAGTACGAATCAATTGGTAATAGAATTTCTTTCATTATTATTTTTTTTTTCGCATAGCATCAATGAATGTGTTTGATGTCAATAGTAGGAATCTCTATTTTTGGTAACTTAGAAACCGAGCACACATAAACAGAAGGAAATCACGGCCAATTTAGGCCAAAGAAGAAAGAAGTCTACGAATTGGGTTGCTAAAAAACTCTGGTAAGATTAAGCTCCTTATCTTTCTCCTTTAGTTTTATCTCCTAACTTCTATTCATCCATGTAATTGTATCTTGAGTTATTATGTGAATGATGAGAGGGAAATATTCATCATATTGATTAATTTCTCATACAAGTAGCTATCTAGGTTTTCCAAAATAGCGAAATAGAAATGGGGAGACTGAAGCTTCAGATCAAGAGGATTGAGAATACGACTAATAGACAAGTCTTTCTCAAAAACAAGAACCAGGCTTATCAACAAAGCCTACGAACTCTCTGTTCTCTGTAAAGTTAATATAGCTTTGAATCACACCCACATATGGATAAGCTGGGATGTTGTTCGAACTTTTTAATTTAATTCTGTTATGAAAAATAAAAATTCCTATTCCGACAAGTAGTTGGAAACCTATTCCATGTTGGAGTCGGCTAATAGATGCACACATTATTTATAAGCAAGGGCACCCATTCTACTTTCACGCAAAATTTCTGTCAGCTATATACTTAATTCCTTTTACACAAATTTGATCTCTCTCTGCTCTTTAATTTGCTCTCCTTTGTTGTCTGCCCATGGCTTTGAGAAAAAGTATACTGATTTTCTTGCTTATGTTGGCTTTCTGTGGCATTTGTTTCGGTGCTGTGTATAGAGTTGGTGAATCCAATGGGTGGACTTCTAGAGGCCTTGTTGATTACAATGACTGATTTGATATGAAACAAAAACACATCGCATGTCTGATTTGATAAGTTTTCAACTTGCAATTGTATTATTATTATTTTTTGGTACACGCAGATCCAGTTTGATGCAATAATTTTGTATCCAGTTTCCATTGCAGGTTTTTGTTCAGAATTAAGAAGGAAATTGTTTGGAACGTCAGGCACTAAGAATTCCTTTGTAGCAAACTGAAAAAGACATATTGAAATTGATTTTTTTTTCAGGTTAGTTTCCTCCATATCAGTCTATTTTACTTTTAGTTTGGTTTTGAATTCATCAAATGCAGTGTTGTTTTCCTTTCCTTTACCAGTAAGTATATACACTGTTGAAAAAAATTTAAAAAGGGAGTCGAGCCTCTAATGTTTGAGTGAGACCACCGTATATATATGTATCCTTTGGCTTATAATTGTTCTATTAATTGTGGAGGAGTTTAGGAGAGGACATAGTGGATTTGACAGAATATCTTGAGATCAGAGGATATCATTTTATCCTGTCTTTGAATTGTGATCTTTCACATTCCTAAACACACAAGTTTAAGTTGTAAATTGTTTTTGTAATGTGGTTTTTCATTTGCTCTTCTGTGTCAATATTGATTTCGAATTCCATTAGTTTTGCCATTCTTCCTTTTCTGTGGATAAAAGAGATATATACAACTTTCATTTGTTTATTTTCTCTGGATTTTCGTTTGGGTTTTCATTGCTTTGGATTTTCTTTTCTACCTTCTGTCTCTACAATTTGTTTGAGTTTTTATTACTTTTGGCCTAATCCAATTGTTTTGATGTCAACAGCAATGTGAAGGATAACATTTGACGATGGTCAAAGCCTATTCCAATTGTTTTTATTACTTTTGGCCTAATCCAATTCTTTTTGATTTATTTACAGGATGATGGAGGAGACGTCAAATGTGCATCATTTGTATGTTTGGATGAGAGGAAGGCTTGGATTAGGAGTACGTAGGTCTTGTTAGGAAAAGATTGTACTTTAATTTCCATGTATCAATTGAATATTTATATTTAATTGGTAGGAAGTATGTTTGTTGTAGAATAAAGATTAGTTAATTATGTAATAACGATTGAATCTTCAAGTTTTATGAAAGACACAATTTTTGAGTGTGTATATCCATTAATAAAGCATTATGATTGGTTTTCTAATTAAAATCGTTGTATAGCATCATAGGAAACCAAAAGGAACTAAAATGTAATAGTTTGGGAACTTATTAGACAATGATTTTTATAATAAATTGTCGTCTTTACATATAATTAATGACGGTTTTTATAAAAAACCGTCGTCTTTACAAACAATCCACGACGGTTTTTAAAAGAACCGTCGTCTATTATATATAATAGACGACGGTTTTTAAAATAACCGTCGTCTATTACATATAATAGACGACGGTTAATTACCGTCGTAGTTTGACATTCAAAAAGATGACGATCGATTTAACGACGGTTTGAAAAAGAAAAAGACGACGGTGTTTTCCTGTCGTCTATTGCAATTTTTGTAGTAGTGATGGTGTATGACAACGTGCGCTAAATGAACATTGTTGATGACCCTTTTCCACAACGTTCAAATAGGACATTGCAATTTTTTATGTTGTCGTATCCCATTTTTGTTGTAGTGTTGATTTTTCCTCTCTTCCAATTTTCCAACTTCAAAACCTTACATGAAATGGTGCTATGACATCATATATATAGACCCATGTTGAGACACATGTGGACCTAAGTCCACTTGTGTTTCGTAACCCCCTTTGGTAGACTAATTTTGGGCCTTTTTGGTCCAACACATTTATACCTTAATGTGTCACATATGTCTAAAGTCTTGTGGTTCAATTCTTAATTCTTTAAGTCATGTGAGACCCAACTAAGTTCAATAATTTTAATTGTTTAAATTAAATTATTATAATTTGTTTAATTTGTTTAATGGCTTAATTAATTAAGTCATTAATCTTGTCTTGCAAGTATTGATCCCAGTCAATCCTTGTTAACCATGTCAAGTGTTGGGTGAATGGTCAACCTTTGACTTTGACTTTGACCAAGGCATAAAATCTCATTCTCTCTTCTATTTCTCAATCCATTCCTTTTCGGTGCGCAATCTTATAGGTTCTAATTAGCGAGGCAGTGGGTAAATCTGATTCCTTTTGAACTGAGAATGAATTGAATTTCATCATTCAATTCTCTCTATTGGTAAATACTAATTGTAATTAGGCCTTACAGGGCTTCCACAAGCCATAATTGACACATAGCAGTATGTCATGGCTACCCAGGTAAATAGAATTCATTGGAGAAACATAGTCAGTTGTAATTGCAATGCAATCCGGTCCTTTTTTCTAATAATACTTTATGTCACATTATTGGGATATAGTTAACTTGTATCAAATCCCCAATGCGACATTTCTAGGCTATGATTCACTTGGACGAGATAGCAAACTTTCCTATTGCAATCCTATCCAATACTTTGGCCAAAGATTTAACGAATCATATCTCTAGAGTATTCTATCTTTTTACTAAGAGTATAAATTCCTTGTTGTACATTCACATGCCTCTAGCAAACGAAGACAAATAGATTAAGAGAGAGGCGGAGTCATTCGAAACCCAAGTCTTGGGCTGGGTTTCCAAATGCAACATATGCTAGACTGGTATCTGAAATAAAAATCCAAGTCCTAACCAGTCCGTGATCCACTCAAGCCCATCAAACAACGAACTGGATTCATGTCCAATTTTATTGGACTTGTCCAGTTCAATCCGGTCCACCAAATAAGGCCTAGGGGTTTGGCAAACCACCCCCACCAAAAGAGTCTCACGTCCTTGTTGGCTCAACTCCTTGGTGGCTTTCACTCATCTCCACATCACTTGGCTCTACTCGAACGACTTCTTCATTGGAATTTTCCATATGCTCTTCCTTAGCCTTAACTATCTCTTGAGGCTCCTCCTTAGCCTCTAGGTTTTTAGCCCCTTTTGCAAACATATAATCTCTCACGATGCTATCAATTGACATACTAACCCACGAGTCCTCATATAATTCACTTGCCAAAGGATCCGATGCCAAAGAAATGAATTACTCCACCTCTACCATGATCTCACCAAACTGATTCTCAAGGTCCCTATGCCTCACGGATATGTAAGACAACTCGAAGTCGAACTTTTCCATCACATCTATATAGATGTCAAAGTTGGCACAAATTGTGCCCATGATGTACATGTGATTATGCATCACGCACGTCCTTGCAAGAAACCTACAATGCGACAAGTACATCCTCCAAGTATCCAGACAATGTGCGAAGGCAACATATTGCATTTCCTCCATCCCACAATTAAGATCCCAATTCGGAATCATGTTTTCTTTTGCCTCCACAAGCATGCTCCCATGCAACAACGAAGCATCGATAAACACCTCTGAAGGTTCCATGGAACATACATCCATGAACACTTCAATCACCTTCAATGCCGGCTTCTTAATGGCATCCATTCCTAATGAATCTTCTGGTGGCTCCAATACTAGTGTATTCAACACCACCATTGGACTCACACAGAGACTGCTGGCCTCTTCAGCATCTCCCTCTTTCTCAGCCGCAATTGCATTCAAGCTCTGCTTGTTTGGATAATCTGGTATCTGATGGAGCCCTTGGTAAGTGAAACAACCTGAGAACTTTTTCTTGTACCCATGCTCATCGTCCTTTGCACCACTCGAGGCAGCAACAAGGGGCTAAGAAAAGAAAAGAGTGTTTCTGGAGGAGTTCAACTTGAACATCTAGGAATAGCACAAGCACAATTCAGGCCGACTTTGACATCTATGAAAATGTGTTGGACGAGTTCGACTTCGAGTTGGCTTACATGTCCGTGAGGAATAAGGACATTGACGATTAGTTTGATGAGATCATGGTAGAGCCGAAGCAATCCATTTCTTTAGTGTCATATCCTTCGGAAAGTGAATCAGATGAGGAGTCGTGGGTTAGCACAACTTCCATTTAAGACTTCCATGACGTACTGACCTCAACATTCTCCCTCCTTTACACTCACACCCCTGGTTTCCTCCCATTACCATCACCTTAGCACAGAATGTCTCCTTCCCCATTCGACCTATTGTATCTCAAGCCCAGTTAGTTGATATTTTCACAGAAGGACTTGCCATGTTTAAAAGCCTCAACTTCAAGCTCATCACTAGAAAACCTCGTATTCACTTACAGGGGTTTGCTACACATATCAAACAAGATTATGCAGCAACACATGAAACCAATCATACAGTATCAATACCACAACTTGTAGAAAATCTAATGCTAATGATTGATTGCATATTAGTCCTGGAGTTGGCTGCATCTCCACAATTCTTGTAACAAAGTCTGTTCTAGAATAATTCATAGCACTTCGATAAAATGCAATAACCTAAACAGAGGAAATATTCTTACAGTCATTAAATTCTTCTTAGCTTTCTCATCCTTTCTTCTAGATTTTACATAAAACGCATGTCATATTTTGAGATGAGATTTTCGCACATATTTTTTTTCTTTTGTCATAAATAGTGTAACTATTGTGCTGCCTTTAGTTTCCTTTATATATATATATATATATATATATATATATTTTAAATACAAGCTATATTACAAGGGGGAGGGGATTTCTTGCACACACACACTACCAAGGTGTCATGGGGGTTTGAACCTGAGACCACTGGTCTGCAAATCAATGCCCTTTTTTCACTGGGCTAGACCCCATTGACACTGCATTTAGTTTCCTTGATCATGTTGAGATTGAACTATTCTTTATTAAGTTCCTCTTAGGCAATGCTTGGACTTTCTAGATTGTGAATGCTCTTGTCTACTGAGAAGATTCACTAAAATACTATTTGATTAACAAAGAAAAAGCAAAAATATATACTAATGGTGCCTGCAGTTTAGCTGAATATTCGCACTTTCATCCTTGTAATTTCTTTGTATTATTCTTTCTCCTTCTAGTTCTTACCACTTTTGGTCTAAATCATCAATAAATGAGTTCATATTTGCTTTTTATTTACTTCTAAATTTACCAAGTAACGAAACAATTTCTTGGTTAGGCTTAGGAGTCCCTGCAGAGTATCATGGCATACTTGAGTAATTGATGCAAATATAACTTACCAAGAAGATACAAGAGAGCAAGAGACATCTGATACAAACAAGTATTAGGTTCAAATTATGCTGCCAATTGAATTTATCATAAGCTGCTTAAATATAAAAACTGAAGCAGAATGAATCTAAGACCACCCAAATACATAGTCAAGAATATAAACCAGCAACAGAGAAAGTGGATAAAGCAGCATAGCCACCAGAGACATCCAAAGGGGGAAGGTGGTTCGGAAACTGGCAATGGCACCCATTAGAATGCAGACAACTACAATAACGAGAACTTCAGCAGAAAAGCTCCACGTCAAGTTGCGAATGTAAACCAGACCCAAGAAAACTGCCAGGGAAAGAATGTTGCTCATTGTTACTGAGCCATATATCTGCACCACAAAGAAGGAATAGATCAGAGAACAACCCTAAATTAGTACAAAATTCCCAAGGTGTCTTTAATTTTGAGTGTTTAGCGTACACAAAAGAAAAGGTGGAGATTGTTAGCAAATTGTCTACCTCAGAGTATGCCAATGAAGCAGTTCTCTGCTTTTTCCGGCTGACGAAAATTAGAGTGGAGACTATCTCACTGGAGCTAGCAAAAGGTAGAATGACGAATGAGACGAAGAACGAAGGGATACTCGTAGCAGTTGAGAAGTTGTCAACAGCATCAACAAGAGGATCAGCAAACACTGCAGCAACTATAGTTCCCAGAAGCAGCAACCCTACTGCTTTGGAGGCATGCCACTTGACATTTTTAACATCCTCCACAACCTCATCCATTTGATCCATAAACTGATCCTGCTCTTTCTTTGTTTTCTGAATATGCAGCCACAGATGTCATTAACTAAGTGGCATATACATACATATATATAGATATATACATACATACATACATACATATATGTATAGACTAGAGAAAATTAGAGGATTTAAACAATTTAAACAACTTACCTTATCAAAATCCTCTAGAAGTTTCATCGATGGTGGAAGCTTTCCACGCTCCATTATTGCGACACGCTTAGCCTTGTTGATCCATTTCGAGATTCCTTTGAAAAATTCATCCACATCAATCTTTGAGTCATGAGATGTATCAAAATCTCTCATCACTTGTGAAATTGCTTCATCGATGTTTATGTCCATATCGTCGAACTGGATTCCTATAATCAGAGATCTTAAGTCTGCGGTACTTAGATAACCATCCGAATCCTGATCAAGTGTCTTGAACAACCTATCATTAGATCAACAGATTATTTAATATCAGCATTGACATTATAATCTGGAAGCTAGTCAAAGCACGAACTTGACGACTAAATTTTTTTTCTATCTGTATTACAGTAATAGGACACACAACTTTATATATGCATTGTAAATGAAAACCCGAAAAGAAAAATATCCCAACTAGTTGAGCAGCAACCTAAGTACTTAAAACCTATATTCCCCCATCTCAACTAGTTGTGGAGCAACATAAGTACTTCAAACCTAGATAGGTTTGAAGAAGCATTATCTATTAGAATGTGAGCATCTAACCCAAAATCAATTGGGAATCTGGTAGAGAAGGCCAAGATCCTGTAAAATACTGATGCAAGGCTTCCTTACAACATGGGATAATGCATGCCGAAGCAAATAATTTACATCATATATGGAATTACTAGTGAATCTGTAAATGCCTGACTTCTTGTTTGAAAAATAGATCCCAATGGAACTGACAAGGATTGCGGAGTTTAATGAAGACTAACTTTTCTATAACAACTTTGTTAGGATCACCATCATTTGTAAGAAGTCTTCCCAGCGCATTTGTTTTCAACTGTATTAGAATTTCTGACATCACATGCTTATGCTTTGATAATGCAAGTTTTCTCTTCTGAATCCATGGCTGAAAGACCTGCGTCAATATATATTTCATAGATAAGATGCAGCGATTAGTGCAGAACGGATGGGAAGATGCTGAGGTTGTATACAAATCAAACAAACATGAAATTTGGTAACTGAAAAATATATATTTGAAAACTGAACTTTCAGCTAGCTACCTGATAGAGGCTATAAGCAATCACGAAGAAGATGGCGACAATGAGCGAAATCAGAATTGCTAAGCGATTGTCAGAAGTTGTGAGAAAAACTTGGGGTAATTGGACAATTACAAAAGGAATAATAGAGAAAACCATGATCCTTGCAGCATAGCTTGTCCAAATATCTGTGCTCACTCCAGATCCTGATAAATAATAAATAAACAGAACAATGAATATACCTCTTTTTTTTTTTTTTTTTAATTTTCATTTTAGGGTAGAATTCTATAAACATTGAGTTACACACATTAAGCCAAGAACAGTATAGGAAAAAGTACCAGTTAAGCTAAATCGCTTTTCATCTTTTTGATCCACTGCAACTGAATTTTCAAGGTCACATTTGCCAACTAGGAGACAGGTGCCCCATAGAATTGTTAGAAGCATAACATTTGATCCAGCTAGCAAGCCCATTCCCACAGAGACCTGACTTTGAGCCGTTTCTGTGTCTCCAGAAAGTCCAGACGCTGTTAAGAAACACCAGAAAGAGCTCATCTAGTAATTTACTCCATCATATTACGTACCAACAAAATAAATAACACATAAATTGAAATTTCTTCTGCAAGAGACACAATTATTTGTATTAAGGTAAAGAGAAAGATGGGCACTAAAAGAAGTGGGCTCGTCCATCCTAGAATCACATACATGACTTCATTTTTTTTCATTTCTGCATGTACTTGGAAGATTGAATATGCAGCGACAAGTTTCTTTTATCTCCTTATGCAATTCGACCCCAATTTCCTTGAGTTTTTCTTTTAAGAGAAGGGTAATCCGTTTCATAAGCCAAAAGAAGGTCGAGGCATACCTAACCATGTTCAACTTTATTAGCTTTTTTTTGTGGTTTTTTATACAAATGATATTTTACTTTAATCTAATATAAATTACGGGACATGAGATTCGAACTCGGGTGCAGAATGAGGGGAGCACATCCACTCTAACCAACTGGCTAATGTATAATTATTAGCTTGTTAATAATATCGTTATTTTGTTAATTAGGGTGGGTGAGAGGTAGTCAGTTGTTCAAATCTGAGCAGCAAGACTTTCTTATAGTCAACAAGCGATTTTTTTATTATTTTATTTTATTCTTTGAAAATTACTGGTTAACCAATTTTTATAACTTGGCCAAGTCATTAGTTGACGTAATGAGCTTAGACTAACTACTCCACTACACATGAACATGTCAAGTACTTACGCTATAAGGCTACTTGAAATAAAATAATTTTTATGCACATAATTAACTTAAGTACTTACGCTATAAGGCTACTTGAATAAAATAATTTTTATGCACATAATTAACTTAAGTTGCGTCATTTGACCTTACTGATAATGACATAATTTTACAGATAATTATTTTTCTTCCTTTCCCAGTGCAAATAAAATAGAGGAGAAGAAAAGTCAGTGCATTGCTCGGATAGCATAGCACGTTAACTGAGCATACAACTCTATCAGCTAATTAATACAATTAAAGCGTATTTCAATTTAAAATAAATTGAAAATGGGTGAAGACATGAATACATATCATTACAATTTACATATAATATGTGAACTTTTCATTATGGTTATTGGAATGATTTCAATTCCTCACTTTCATGTGTTTTATTAACATGTGAATACTGAAATTATTTCAATTTCTGACGAGGTGCCATGTGTTTGTCGATTATACACTCTAGACGGCAAGCATGCTGGGCAATAATAGGAAGAATATATAGAGAGATAAACTCTAATTTTTTTTATTTTTTTTTTCAGAATGTAGTCCTATAGCAGGTTAATAATAACTAATTTCGGTTAAGAATTCATGTTGAGCTAGCTAGCTATATAGGTTTATGAAAGCTAAGCTTACCAAGAATAATGGTGGCATCAGGTATTGAGCTCAAAAGAGGCAGGAAGAAACCACCAACGATACCAGGCCCTAAAATCTGCAGCAGAATCTCACTTCCATTAGACAACAGCTTGGCTGATAGAAACATCAAGTAGCCATAAACGATGATCAGGAAAGTATTTCCCAAAACTGTGGTTGTGCATGGCAAGAAGCCGTATGTCTGGTCACAACTATCTGAAGAGAACAAGCGGCCCGGCAGCCAAATGGAATTTGGTTTCGGAGTTTTTTCGAGTACTCCATCGGAGACCATGCTCAACGGCAAGTCGTTTGTTATGGACCGACTTTCGCCGGAGCTGGCTTGTTGAAGTAACAAGATGGCTAGCAAAAGGAGTGTGAGTTTCTTTGCCATGTTTTGGCTTGGGGAAGAAGCTTGTACACTTTATGCATTTGCTTGTGTTGCTTTGCATATATATATATAGCCTTAGATGGTTCATGGGCATGTTTTAGGTGTAAAGTTTGGATACTAGGTATTTGTTTAGGCGGGGTCGAACTTGGAAGACAGGTAAGATGAAAATAGATCCAAAAAAGTAGATGGGCAATATACATGTGACCGTAGAGGAAGTATAACATGCACCATATTTTAAACTTGGGTGGCCAAGTGGATGAATGAGACAGAAAAATATATATATTTAGAAAAAAAGAAAAGAACCATAGAAATCAAAGACTTTTGCTAACCTAAACAACTAGATTTGAGAAGTGTTGTTTGATCAAAAACGAGATTTGAGAAGTGTTGACATTGCTTAGTGTGAAAGACAAGTCAGTTTGGATAGGGAGGGATAAAGTTGTCCGAAAGACTTTTGCTGAGTGGGCTTATGAATACAAAACTGATAATTAGATTGACAATTCTAATTAAGGACTAAATTGAAATTGAAATAATAATTTGATTCGAATTACAAAAGTATAAATATGAAGTATATTTGATTCTATTTATCAATACTTTTAGTTTAACTGAAGAGGACTCATTTTAGTGGTTCGAATTGCCTCCTGATTTCATTCAAGATATCATGTTGTTTGATTCTATATAAGTTAGTTCCACTTTATTTCTTCTAAGATTCAATAAATTTCCCTCGTATTGTCCTCGTTCATAAAGAAAAATATAAACAATTGAAATAAATTAATCCTAATGTTGGTGCAAAGGTTTCGCTACGTGACGGGGGCAGTTTGCCCCATAACAAATCCATAGATATAATTTGAGGGCGCAGCCCTGTGATGTCAGAGTGTCTTCCAACTAAATATTGAACCATTGGCCCTCTAATTTCCATTTTTTCTTTTTTGTGATTAGATGAGCTCTCTAATTACAGCGGTTGAATGATTAATTTCTTTTCTTTTTCTTCATAAAATATGGATCACTCATCACACTCAGTTAAATGTAGCAGCCAGAGGGTCATAAATGTAATCTTGGTTTTATCCATGTGCTCATAAAATATACAAGGAAGATTCTAATTACATGTTCAAATAAGCTGTCGAAACCATAAATCATCGGAGGCTAGTTGATCTTGAGAGAGATTATTATATAGAAACCTTCAAGGAAGATTCCCAATATATGTTTACAAATTTGACCCAACTACCATTGTAGAACGCATGTGATTCAGTGGTTATCTCAAAATTTAGAACATGTTTGGTTTTTTGTACAAAAAGTACAGTTTTTTTTTTTTGGTCACTAAAATTATAAAAATAGAAAACAATCCAATGACACTCAACCATAGTAGTTTCAAAGAATTAATGTTCAATGTTCAGTTAGATTTTTATTTTATTATATATATAAGCAATGTTTGGGGGAAGAGGAATCGAAACCTAGAACCTCAGGTGCAGAGATAAATGATCTTAATCACTTGAACTACAAGCCCTTGCTTCAATTAAAATTTTTTAGAGCAGTTTGAAAACTGTATTTCAGAGCAGTTTCTGAAAACTCAACTAAACTGTTGTTGTGATAACCCCTTTGGTAATTTCTTGTCCTACAAAGAAAGAATCAAATGCCAAACTCTTTGCCTTGTATTTTGAACTAGGTCCCAATTCAGAAAAAGAAATAAATTACTGGACATCACAACTTGTTAATCAGGCCAAACTGATGCAGAAAATAGAACTACTGTGCATGTGGAGCAATAAGTTAAGTCTAAAAAACAGAGAGGAAACAACTTTCATAACGGAGGTTAACGTTGAAAATATCATACAATAACATTTACTTCCCTAAACCAAAACATTCTGTTTTAGCGTTCGATAACATATTTTTGAAAACAGAAATTTCATAACAGTGCAAACAAATCCCATCTCTTTTACCTTTGTCTACTTCAATTCACATCATGTCAATTTTAGTGCTAGCAGAAGAAGCAACACTCTCAAAACTAAGATATCAAGGGTTAATTATTTGAGTCAATATCCATGCCATTCACGGATTTGCTCATTCTAAAATCAACGACAGCCTTGTCAAAGGTGCTCCTCACATGCTGGCATACAACCATGAGATCCTGGCTTGCATCTTTGAATACTTCTTTCGCTGCAGCACCTGTAAAGTTTCATGAAATATCCGCTTTATACACATTATAAACTTCAAGACTGATTTCAAAACTGCAATTCCTTATTAAAACACCACGGAAGTTTCTAAAATTTTCCCTGTAGTGTAAGAGTGAAGTAAGTTTTCATGTAAATAACTCCTTGGCCTCCATAATGAAGACTACATTGGATGGGATTCCTTAACCTATCTCCTAGTCCTACACCCTCTTCCCCACTCCTCCATCACCACCAGGGCTAACCCCAAATTTAAATGGTAATGCTTACCTGCCACAGCAGGACTGCTTGATGCATTAATTACAATACTAGAACTTTTAAGGGGTCCAAATCAACTATCTTGAGATGATAATAGGTTTACATGTTCAAGCAGAAACTCCATTAGAAGTAATACAGAGCCCACACTTCTGTAGGGTATTGATTAAGCAGCTGTTTTATGGGAACCTAATGTTGCTCCAATCAATTAACTGATTTAGACTCCACAACTTGGTTCCAATCACAGATATGATCAGGCAAAGTATCAAATACACAACTTGATTATTTTGGAGGCATGACCAAGTGAATAGAAGATATTGTTGTAACTATTCATAATAAACAAGTACTATATGCATACAACCGTCAGTCTCTATCTTACATTAAAATAAATAAATCAGAAACAAGTGCAAGGCCAGCAATTATGAGAAACATAGTTGATAGAACAAGAATAAATATAAAAGTCCATATATATCGCTGAAGGCAAGGCATATATATGTTACCTGTTGTTTGGACTCTAATATTAACTCGGTTATCGGATGGATGAGGAATGCTGTACCCACAAAATTTTGTCCTTGGACTGCAACATAACAATAAAACTTCATTTAGATATCATAAACTGTTATTACCACCACTACTTCTTATTATTATAATTATCATTTTCCAGTTACTTAATCCTATCCTATAGAAAGATTTACTTCAACAGGGAAAATATGAACAGGATTCTGAGGAAAATTTGTAAATTAAACTTATAATGCTTTTCCCACTTCCCTCATTCCAATTGAATGGTAACCCGATTTAGCAAGATTTTCTTCAACATGTACAAATTCATAATGATTAACTTATGGTTCGTGCTTAGAAAGCTATAGTTAGAGCAATTTTATAGAAGAAGCAGATTATTGATACATATCAACAGTCACATATTTGGTAAAAACATTTATTAAATAATTAGAAAGCACTTACTCCTGATTTAAAGTGAACCTGATCGCATTCGCAAATGTATGATCCTCATCAATCAAAGAAAATGTGGATTGGCTGGGATCAGATAAGGACCCATGTTCCATTTCTCACTAAACCCTGCTTACCAAGAAAAAAGAAACAAACAAACAAAACAACAAATCTAAATTACACTACTTAACAATAACAGTCTTTAAATGAGAACTGTAAAATAGAAATTTTACAAATTTGAACTCTCTCTCCAACCTTGTATTTGTTATTAATTATCTGGAAAATAGAAATTTACAAATTTGAACTAATTTGGTAGAAAGTAAAATACCTAGTTCAGAAGTTTGTTAACTATTATTTTATAGAATTCAAAATGCAACAAATGAATCCCTAAACGTGCAAATATACAAATGCGAAATCAAAATCAAAATTCCCAAATTAAGTTCAGACGTTGAATCTTGGATGGGTCACCATGACGCGAGAGAAAGGGAAAGAAAAAAGTTAGGGCTACAGAAATTAAACAGAAACGAGAAACAGAGTGCAGAATCTTACCCAGAGGTGGCGACTGAAGTTTCGAAGAGAAAACGTGGAGGCAAAATTGGAGATAGCTGATTCTGTTGGTATGCTGGTTGTGGCTCTCTATATGTTTGTCGACTGAAGAAGTACAAGAAGAAGGCGAGAGACGTGAGGTAGGGTTTAAAGATTAAAATTGGACCGTGCCCTGCTTAACCCGTAAGCCCTGTTTGGTGGGCTGGACTGAATTGGATATATGTAATTCAAATATATATGAGTCTAATTCGTTGTTTGGTAGATTTTAAGGCGCTTTTTGGTGGATTGGATTAGACTAAATATATGCAATTAAAATAAACATGAGTTCAGTCTGTTGTTTAGTGGGCTTTAAGTGTATAACTGATTTGATATGAATCTTACATATTAGTTCATAAAAACAGGGCTTTGTAACCCATCGTTAGACATGGGTTTCGAAGCCGTGTCTTTTCTCTCGCCGAATGTGTGAGCTCTACTCTCCCTCATCACTTCTTCCTAGTCTATTCTCTTCTCTTTATGCTCTCCTCTCTCTTCTCTCTCTCTCTCTCTCCGTTTTAGTCCAGATGTTTAATCTAATAAAGAAAATATACTAAAAAAATCTAATAAAGAAATATAAAATTTCAAAATTATTATGTTTTCCAATCTAGTCCAAAGTTAAGTATAGCACCAACCAACAGACACAAAGTCTAGTTCATTCCCAACCAGTCCAATCTAAAATACAAAATCCAATTCAATCTAGTCCAATTTGGGCCACCAAATGGGGCCCAATTTTATTTTATTTCTCTTTCAATATTTTTTTTCATTTTTAATTCGTTTTGTATTCAATTGCAAATTTTAATTTGTTTATAAATTTTTTTCCTTTTTTAAATAGTTATATATATATACTTTTCATTCGTTAGGATGGGGAGGGGGGAGTATTATATTGGAATTTGGGTTGCCTCAAAATTGTCTCCTAAATGAATCGAACTCGAATGCACTTGGGAGGGAGGGGGAGTGTTTGGCCCACGTTTCCACTGTAGTGCCACCCATGTGCAATTAGTTTTGTATTCAATTGAGTCTAAAAGTTCTACAAAAGTTTAAGTGCATTAAAAACAAAAGTCATTGACTTTAAAGGAAACACAAAAAGAGTGGATTTCCATTTATTCTAAATATAGCTTTCCTCCCCTTATATTTTGATTGAAATTCTTTTTCTTCGTGTCAAGATATGATTTCACCACATCTACTACAACCATCTTGTCATGGCTAACACCACCACCACCACCTCACCATAGCCATTTACCATCACTATCGTTACTCCCACCATCACAACCACAACCACATTCACCATCATCTTAACTACAACCACCACCACCACTTTGTCATGGTAACTACCACCATCATAGCCAACACCAGCACCGCAACCTTACCACCACCATCAGACATGTTGCCACCACTATAACCATCATATTGCAATAGCCATCACCACCTCATGTCCATCACCACCACACCCACCACATCTAGCCACCACTTGACATGATCATTACCAACATTATCCCTACAACCATTAATGCCTCTATACCACCACTACAACCACTATTTCTATATTCCAACCACCAACATCAAACATGATGACCTACCGTTATTTCAAACATTATAAATTTGAAACAAATGAAAATACCCATTAAATGAACTACTAAAAAGTACAAGAGAATTTGTAGAAGTTTATAAAAATCTATAAAAACTCTATGATAAAATTTTAAAATTTCCATCAAAATTCATATGAAATTCAATCAAAGTATTTGTGGAGTTTATGAACGTCAAATAAAATTCATAGATGACTCCTAATTACTTTAAAATCCAATAAAATCTTAGTCGAATAGACAAAGAGTAATTTGATTTTTGTTTTCATTTTTGTCCTTGAGCATGAAAAGTGAAACCTTTTTTTTTTATATGAAAGAATTCATTTTTTTCAAGTAAGCATTTAACACAATTTCATAATGCTCATACTATTAGTTGCACCTTCAATCGTTACAAATGCAGCTGTAATAGCTGCAGATCACCCATGATATTAGCACCAGTTGTAGTCTCTCCTTCCTAAGAATCTTGTAATTATTTTGTTATCTTTCCTTGATCATAGCAAGTGTAACACCTCCTTGATATCAGCTCTTTTGAATTTCTGTAATTGATTCATATTGTGTATAAATATAGAAAATCTCAACACTATTTGGTGTGAGGAAATCTAAACTTTACATGATATCAGAGCTTTACTGATCCTATTCCTTTTCTTATCTTCTGATCTCTATCGTTATTATTATTTTTCTTTCCTAGTCCTATCGCTACATCAAATGATGCATCTCAACCTAATCAAGATACAACCATCAATCCCACTTCCACACTCACCCTCAATCAAACAATGCCAATGCCTAATCCTTCACACTTTCTTTCCCTTAAGCTCCCCCCACCAATTTTCTTTTATGGAAGACACAATTTGAGCCAATTCTAATTTCTCATGACCTTGAAGGCCTCATCGATGGAATTGACACTGCACCACCATCTACAGTAGGTGAGGGCAATACCTCTCAGTCCAACCCAGAGTTTATTTCTTGGCGCAAACGTGACCAAATGCTTCGCAATTGGATTATTGCATCCTTAATTGAAGATGTTATGCCTCACATTAGTAGGCACCTCCACCTCCTTTCAAGCCTGGAAAGCTCTCACACAAGCTTTTGGATCTCCTACGAATACCCGACTCCTTCAGTTACATACTCAACTTCAAAATTTCTCAAAAGGCGATCTACCAATATCGACTTATCTTCAAAAGGTCAAACTCATAGCTGATCAACTTGCAGCCGCAGGAAAACCCTTTGATACCAATGAGTTCAATGCTATTATCTTCCGCAATCTAGGCAGCGATTACAGTGATATGGTCACTGCCATGTCTACCAGACTCAGTCCCATCTCTTATTCAGAACTCCATAGCCTACTTGTGTGTCATGAGATTCGTCTTCAAGAGCAGGCAACTTACTCCACCATTCTTCCTTCTGCTAATATGGTGTACAAAGGCCAAAATTCCAATAACACTCGGGCTCCAGCATCTCCAAATTTCCATAATAATCAAAGTCAATCAAATTTCAACAACATATCACATCAAAACAATCACAGGTCCTTTCATACCAGATCTAATTCTCAGCACCGTGGATTGCTCCCAACCCCACCAAATCTTTCCAATACAGCAAGATGTCAGATTTGTAATCGAACAAATCATTTGGCTGCTACATGTCGATATTGCTATGATAGGCCCAATGATGCTTCTGCTCACATTGCATCCTTTCCAGCATATTCAAATAGTGATTTTAACACATGGTTTCCTAACACTGGCGCAACTCATCATGTCACTCCGGATCTTGCCAATCTCTCCATCACTAATAACTACAATGGTCCATATCAATTGAAAGTTGGTAATGGTAATGGGCTAAATATTTCTCACGTTGGGACATCTACCTTTTCTAATGCCACTCATTCTTTTAATCTATCTCGTATCTTACATGTTCCTGATATCACAAAGAAACTTCTTTCTCCAAAGATAATAATTGTTATTTTGAGTTTCACCCCACTTTCTTTGTTGTGAAGGACCAGCACACGGGGAAACCTCTACTTCACGGGCTGAATGAAGGTGGCCTCTATAAGCTTAGTAACATTGCCATCTCCAATAAAAATGATGGTCCCATGGCTTTCTTAAGTGAACGTGCCAATTTCTCTTGTTGGCATGCACGCTTGGGTCATCCACATCCACGTGTTCTTCGTCAAGTAATAAATGGCAATAATCTTCCTTCTCTTTCAAAGGACCTACCTCCTTGTACTACTTGTTGTTTGGGAAAGATGTCTAAATTTTCTTTACCTTCCACTCCTTCTGTTAGCTCTTATCCATGAGAACTTATTTTCAGTGATGTATGGGGGCCTTCCCCAATTCCATCCATTGAAGGACATTGTTACTTTGTTTTGTTTGTTGATGATTTTTCCAAATATGTATGGTTTTTCCCTTTAGTCCGTAAATCTGATGTGTGTGACATATTTCTTAAATTTCAAGTCAAAGAAGAACGCTTGTTTAATACCAAGATCCGCAATTTCCAATCAGATTGGGGGGGAGAGTATCGTAAGCTTTCTTCTCACTTTGAAAAATGTGGGATCACTCATCGAATTGCTTTTCCACACACTCATGAGCAAAATGGATCTGCTAAAAGAAAAATACGTCATATTACTGAGACAGGTCTCACTCTCCTTGCCCATGGATCTGTACCAAAAAAATATTGGCATTTTGCATTTGACACTTCTGTTTATTTGATAAATAGAATGCCTACTTCAGTCCTTCATGATCAATCTCCTTTCCAAGTTCTCTTTAATCAATCTCCTGATTATTGTTTTCTCAAGTTTTTGGCTGCTTAGTTTTCCCATATATTCGTCCTTATAAAAATAAATTTGATTTTCATTCTCTTCCGTGTATTTTCTTGGGATATAGTCCAAATCACCATGGTTACCGCTGCTTAAATCCCCAAACAGGCGAGATATATATTTCTAGACATGCACGTTTTCATGAACACACCTTTCCATTTTCTGTTTCTCCAACTTCTGTGTTGCAAGCTCCAAATGACCCACCATCTGATCCTTTTTTGTTGCCTATAGAGTTCCCAAGTTCAGCACGTGCAACAAGGGTGTCCTCATTTGGTAATTCCTCCTCTCCTCTTTCATCTCCATAAAATTCTAATGCTTCTCCTAGCTCACCAAATGTGCATTTAAATTCAAATTCCACTACAGCTTCAAATCTTGCATTATCTCCTCACAATGTCTCCTATAATGATAATTAATCTATGATTCCTTCCTAGCATGAAAATATTGATCCTACTGTTACTAACTCAAATGGTCAGGAATTAGCTATAGTTTTGGCATGTACTCAAGGAGAAAACCCAAGTCAAGGGCGTCAAAATGCTAGATACTCTCTTCGCTCGAGACCAACCCTTTTGACTGAAGCTAACACCCAACATGAGCCAACTTGTTTCTCTGATGCTAACAAACGACACCACTGGCGTGCTGCAATGACTGAAGAATTGAATGCCCTCATAAAGAATGGCACCTGGTCACTTGTTCCCTATGATCCTTCCATGAATGTTGTTGGGTGTAAGTGGGTGTTTCGTGTCAAGCGCAAGGCTGATGGTACCATTGATAGGTACAAAGCACGTTTAGTTGCCAAGGGATTTCATCAACAATAGGGAGTTGATTACACTGAGACGTTTAGTCCCGTCGTCAAAGCCATCACTATTCGCATAGTTTTGTCACTTGCTGTCAGCAATGGTTGGGAAGCTCGTCAGTTGGACGTAAGTAATGCTTTTCTCCATGGTCATCTTAAAGAAGAGGTTTACATGAATCAACCACCGGGTTTTCTTGATTCCTCTCAACTGCATCATGTCTGTAAACTTCATCGGTCCCTCTGTGGCTTAAAACAAGCACCACGGGCATGGTTCCAGTGTTTGAGTTCTTCCCTTTTACAACTTCAATTTGTTGGCTCTAAAATGGATAGTTCATTGTTTGTTTTTAATGATCGAACTACGATTATCTATGTTCTTGTGTATGTTGATGACATAATCATCACAGGAAATAATAGTGCTGCCATTGGAAAGATCTTGGTATACTACATTATTTTTTGGGCATTGAGGTGGTACCCCATTCTGGTGGATTAATCCTTTCTCAGCGCAAATACATCATTTATCTCCTAAAGCGATCCCATTTGGCCAACATCAAGCCTATTGATACACCAATGGACTCTTCTAGCAAGCTTAGCAAATCTGATGGTGAACCATTATCTAATCCACAACAATACAGAAGCATTGTTGGCACTCTTCAATATGTCACCTTAACTCGCCCGGAACTGTCCTTCTCTATTAACAAAGTTTGTCAATTTATGCACAATCCTACCAGTGAACATTGGGCTAGCATCAAGAGAATTCTTCGGTATCTCAAGAAAACTATCTCTCATGGACTTTTCCTTAGAAAATCTTCTTCTCATGCCATTCAAGCTTTTTGTGATGCAGATTGGGCTAGATGTCCAGATGATTGCCGCTCAACTGGTGGGTTTGCTTATCTTGGTTGTAACTTGGTCTCGTGGTCAGCCAAAAAGCAACATACTGTTGCCCGGTCCTCCACTGAGGCGGAATATCGTTCCATTGCCAATACTTCCACTGAAATTATTTGGCTTCGCTCATTAATCTAGGAACTTGGAATTTCCACATCTACTTCACCTGTCTTATGGTGTGACAACTTAGGAGCTACCTACCTTTCTGCTAATCCAATTTTTCATGCTTGTACAAAGCACGTAGAGATCGATTATCATTTTGTTCATGATCAAGTTTCTGCAGGAAAGCTTTATGTTAAATTTATCTCCACCAAGGATCAACTTGCTGATATCATGACCAAACCATTGAGCTCCCCTTGCTTCACCTTCATCAGAGACAAGTTGAGAGTTCAAGAACGCTCAACTTGAAGGGGCGTATTAGTTGCACCTTCAATCGTTACAAATGCAGCTGTAATAGCTACAGATCACCCATGATATTAGCACCAGTTGTAGTCTCTCATTCCTAAGAATCTTGTAATTATTTTGTAATCTTTGCTTGATCATAGCAAGTGTAACGCCTCCTTGATATCTTTTGAATTTCTATAACTGATTCATACTGTGTATAAATATAGAAATTCTCAACACTATTTGGTGTGAGGAAATCTAAACTTTACACTTACTAACAGAGGAACTCGAGTACATGGTTAGCGAGAGTTTTAGTATGACTTAGTAAAGTATTCAAAGTTCAAGTACTAATTTGAAATGGCTTTTTATCACAACACGTCCTTGACGTTTGAGAAACTATCAGATTGCATCCTTAAAGTTTTTTGTATCACTCATGGTCCCTAACGTTAATATAGGTGCTCTTAAATAGTCTCTTTGTCAAAAAAAACTGTTAAATCCAGGGATATAATCGTCAAATCAATCCAAAATTATAATATATATATATATAAGTTTCTCTCTCCCCTCTTTCTTTTCTGTTTCCTTTCCTTCTCTCTCTCTCTCTCTCTCTCTCTCTCTCTCTCTCTCTCTCTCTTTTTCTTTTTTTCTTCTTTCTTCCTCTGAGTTCAGTCTTCTCTCTCCTCTTTCTTTTTTATTTCCTTCCCTTCCCACCAGATATCTTTCTCTTTCTTTTCTTCTTCTTCTTTCTCTCTTTCTTTTCTTCTCCTTCCCTTCTCTCTTTCTTTCTTTCTCTCCCCGAGTTCAGCCACCACTCTCGCGGTTAGTTCAATTATCTTCATCTTCCTTCTTGTACGAGTGTGAAGCCAATAGGAATTGAGAATTGAGAATTGTGTGGGAATTTGGCAGGTTTCTCAGCTTCATAGGACTGTTGATTGGGTCTATACTCAGGTAGATTTCGTATAAATAATGGCTTTGTCTGCGATTTAGTAAATTTGAAGCCTTTTGCTATCTGTGAACCGAAAATCTTATGCTTGAGATGAAGTTCAGAGACCATGGTTAATGTAGTTAAAAGTGCTTAATTAGAAAGTAATTCTTTTCTTTTCTTTTCTTAATTAGAAAGTAGTTCAGAGCCCATTCACGAGCTCATTGTTGAAATGGATGCTGGCACAGCTGTCCAGCTTGTGCAATAATAAGAAGAAGAAAAAAGAGACCATGGTTAATGTAGTTTAAAGTGCTTAATTAGAAAGTAATTCTTTTCTTTTCTTAATTAGAAAGTAGTTCAGAGCCCATTCGCGAGCTCATTGTTGAAATGGATGCTGGCACAGCTGTCCAGCTTGTGCAATAACAAGATGAAGAAAAAAGAAAGAGAGAGAGAGAGAGAGAGAGAGAGAGAGAGAGAGAGAGAGAGAAGGAAAGGAAATAGAAAAGAAAGAGAGGAGAGAGAACTTATATATACTTATATGTTATAAAAGAAATAATAGAGAGTATCAAAAGTACCACTGAAAATTGGGAGTAGAATTGTATTTGCTCCTCACTCCCTTTGTTTCCTCTTACTCTTCTCTTTCTCTCGTTTCTCTTCTCTTCTCAATTGGTGTGTTTACAAGATGAAAATGATGCCTATATATAGGCAAAGCAAATGACATTTATGGGAGACATAATCATGATTTATCTTTTGGCTATTGCTCCATTATCTCCTCCATTATCTCCATGTGGGCTTCACCTAATTATTTACAACACTCCCCCTTGAAGACCACATGCCTCCAGACTAGTTGCCTCATTAAAACCTTGCTTGGAAAAACCCAATGGGAAAAAAACTAAGCGAAGCAAAAAGAGTACAACTTTATTTGGGACATAAGGGTAATGTTAAATGCGCTCATGTTGCCTCGTTAAAACCTTGCTAGGAAAAACCCAGTGGGAAAAACCCTAGTCGAAGGAAAAAGAGTACAACGCGCTTATGTCCTGTGTTAGAGGACTCTTGAATGCTCCCCCTGATTTTGCATGCTCCGATTTGATTGCTTGCAGAGTTGTCATAATCCGATGCCATGCACTAGCTTCTGGAATATGCACTTGGGTAAAGACTTGGTGAAGAGATCTGCCAAGTTATCACTTGAACGAATTTGTCTGACTTTGATTTCTTGACTCTTCTGAAGCTCATGTGTGTAGAAAAACTTTGGTGATATGTGCTTGGTCCGGTCACCCTTGATGTACCCTCCTGTGATTTGAGCAATACAAGCTGCATTGTCCTCATTCAGGATGGTTGGAGTGTTCGTTGCTGAGGGCAAGGCACAGGTGCTTCGGATGTGACGAATCATTGACCTTAACCAAACGCATTCACGACTGGCTTCATGGAGGGCAAGTATTTCCGAGTGATTGGAAGATGTGGCTACCAACGTTTGCTTTGTTGAGCGCCATGAGATTGCAGTTCCTCCACATGTAAACACATACCCAGTTTGTGAGCGTCGTTGATGTGGATCAGAAAGATATCCTGCATCAGCATACCCAACAATACTCGGGGCATCGGTCAATTCACTGGAATAGAATAAGCCTATGTCTGTCGTTCCACGGAGGTATCGTAGAATATGTTTAATGCCGGTCCAATGTCGGCTTGTTGGAGCAGAGCTGTATCTTGCTAACAAATTTACTGAAAATGCTATGTCAGGTCTGGTACATTGTGCTAAATACATTAAAGCACCTATTGCACTAAGATATGGTACTTCTGGACCAAGGACCTTTTCATCATCCCCTTTTGGACGATATGGATCTTTCTTAGTGTCAAGCGACCAAACGACCATTGGAGGGCTAAGTGGATGAGCTTTATCTATGCCAAACCGCTTTAATACTTTTTCAGTATAATTTGATTGATGCACCAAAGTTCCATCAGCACTGTGCTCAATCTGCAAGCCAAGACAATATTTTGTCTTTCCAAGGTCCTTCATCTCAAATTCACGTTTGAGATAATCGGCAGTCTTTTGGAGATCTTCAGGAGTTCCAATTAGATTCATGTCATCGACATATACTGCCACTATCGCAAATCCAGACTCAGACTTCTTAATAAACACACATGGGCAAATAGGATCATTGGTAAATCCTTCCTTTAGTAAATACTTGCTGAGACGATTATACCACATTCGCCCAGATTGTTTTAACCCATATAATGATCTTCTCAATTTGATTGAGAACATGGCCCGTGGTTTATTCCTGGCTGCTTCAGGCAGCTTAAGTCCTTCTAGGACTTTCATGTATATGTCTATATCCAACTCTCCATATAGGTATGCGGTAATGACATCCATAAGTCTCATTTCAAGTTTTTCTGAAACCGCTAAGCTTATCAAGTAACGGAACGTAATTGCATCCATTACTGGAGAGTATGTTTCCACATAATCAATTCCAGGCCTTTGTGAAAAACCTTGCGCAACAAGTCGTGCTTTATACCTCGCGATCTCGTCTTTCTCATTGCGCTTTTTTGTGAATACCCACTTGTAACCTACAGGGTTTACATTGGGTGGAGTTGGAACAATGGGTCCAAAAACACTCCTTTTTTCCAAAGAATCTAATTCTGCCTGAATTGCATCTTTCCACTTAGGCCAGTCCTGTCTCTGTTTACATTCATCAATGGAGCAAGGCTCAATATCATCATCTTTTATGATCTCAGTGGCCACTAAGAATGCAAATATATTATCGATGATTATCTCATTTCTGTTCCACAATTCATTAGTGGAAGTATAATTTATGGAGATTTCTTGACTTTCAGGTACAATTGCCATTTCAGAAGTACGTTCTCATCAAGGACATTTTCCTTTTCAGGGAGTACCTGTCCCCCTTGAGGGGGATTTGAATCATGAATTGTGGGCTCTCCATTTATTTCATTTGGATTCACTTTGGCCATCAACTTCCTCTTTCGAGGAACTGAGTCCTTTGAGCCTAGTGGCCTGCCACGCTTCAGGCGTGCAACAGATGAGCCATTTGCGGGCGCATTGTTTTGTCCATTGTGAACATCAATCCTTGCGGGTGCATTTGCAGTTGGGATATGTGATTTCGTCACCTTTGTTGCATCATTAAATGCATCTGGCATCTGATTTGCAATGCTTTGGAGGTGAACGATCCTCCTCACTTCATTTTTGCATTGAGTGGTACGAGGATCGAGATGAGACAAAGTGGGTACATCCCATGATAATTCACGTTGTTCTTTATGAACGAGTTTACCTTGTTCTTTAGGAACAGATTTTTCTTCCCCTAATAGTGGGAAAATTGTCTCATCAAAATGACAATCCGCAAATCGTGCCCTAAAGATATCACCCGTCAGGGGCTCCAGATATCTGATGATAGATGGTGAATCAAAATTGACATAAATTCCCAATCTGCGTTGAGGGCCCATCTTAGTACGTTGCGGTGGTACAATAGGCACATATACCGCACAACCAAAAACTCTTAAATGTGAAATATTTGGTTGATTACCCAACACAAGTTGTATTGGAGAATATTGATTGTTGGCAACTGGCCTCAACCGCACCAGAGATGCTACATGTAAAATGGCATAGCCCCAAGCAGAAACTGGCAACTTTGTTTTCATTAGCAATGTGCGTGCTATTAATTGAAGACGCTTAATTAAAGCTTCTGCCAAGCCATTTTGAGTATGAACATGGGGAACAGGATGTTCAATGTCGATGCCTAGCGACATGCAGTAATCATCAAAAGTTTGAGATGTAAATTCACCAGCATTATCGAGTCTAATTGACTTAATGGGATAATCTGGGAATTGGGCTCGCAATTTAATTATCTGAGCCAATAGCCTAGCAAATGCTATATTCCGAGTGGACAAAAGGCAAACATGTGACCATCGGGTAGATGCATCCACCAAGACCATAAAGTACCGAAATGGTCCACAGGGAGGATGAATAGGTCCACAAATGTCCTCTTGGATTCTCTGCAAAAATGATGGGGACTCAACATCAACCTTTGGTTGTGATGGTCTGATCACCAACTTCCCTTGTGAACAATCTTGGCAAAGGTTGTCACTTGATACCATAATATGTTTTGTCAATAAGGGATGTCCTTTAGAGTTGGTGATGATCCTACGCATCATGATGGATCCAGGATGACCCAACCGGTCATGCCAAAGCTTAAAAGTATTTGAGTCAATGGACTTCTGGTCCATGACACTATGTGCCTCGATTGTCTGTATGGTTGTATAGTACAATCCTGATGAGAGCGCACGAAGCTTCTCTAGTATACGCTTCTGGGTATTACTGGAAGTAATGCAAAGATATTCCATGTTTTCCTCATTCTTTGTTTCAACATGGTAGCCATTCAAACGTATATCTTTGAAACTTAACAAATTCCTTCTGGAGTTAGATGAATACAAGGCATCTTGAATGGATAGTATTGTTCCATTTGGCAACACAACTTGGGCTATTCCTGAGCCTTCAATCAGATCTGCAGGACCTGATATGGTTGTTACCTTTGCTTTTGTAAGCATCAAGTTTGAGAAATACTTTCGATCTCGAAGGATCGTATGAGTAGTCGCACTGTCTGCAAGACAAATATCTTTGCTAGAGCTCTCGTTTTGGGGGCATCCATAATTTGTATCCATGCCACTTTTATTAGACATACACACACTGAAAATTGAAAAATTAAGAACAGTGCTTCAGATAATACAAATAGTACATTAAGAAAAACATTGATAATACGAACAGTACATTAAGGAAAACAGTGATAGTGCAAATAGTACATTAAGGAAAACAGTGCTTCGGATAATGCAAATGCAAATGGTACACTGAGGGAATTAATCTAATTCGGACCCATAAACCTCATTCTCCCTTTCGGCTACAAAATCGGAAACATCTAGATGCGTCTTGTCTAACTGATGCAGTATTTCCGATGAGCCGTCTATGGCTGGCGGATCTGATACAACATGATTTGTCTCCACTTTCCTCTTTTTAAGTGAAGCTTGATAAAGATCCGCCAGGTGCTTTGGCGTACGGCATGTACGCGACCAATGTCCCTTCGCACCACATCTGTAACAAGTGCTTTCATCATTTTTGGGCACATGGTTTGTTTGTGCTTTTCCCTTATTTCTGGATGCATTTTTGCCATTCGTGGATGGATTATTCCTTGGCCCTAAGCCATATGAATGAGCACCACGATCTTTTCTATTCCCTTGCCATCGGCCATGCTTGCCTCCTCGCCCACGTTTGTGGATATTGCCACGAGATGAGGTGGCATTCACTTCCCAAGATGCAGCATTTGTTTCAGGAAGTGGTGCTGAGCCCGTTGGGCGAGATTGGTGATTCTTCAATAAAAGCTCATTGTTCTGCTCAGCTAACAAGAGGCAAGATACAAGTTCTGAGTACTTTGTGAAACCACTATGCCTATATTGCTGTTGCAGAAGCACATTTGAGGCATGGAATGTACTCAGAGTTTTTTCGAGCATATCTTCCTCAGAGATATTCTCACCACATAATTTCATAAGGGAGGTGATCCTGTGCATAGCCGAGTTGTATTCAGACACTGTCTTGAAATCTTGAAATCTCAAGTGTGTCCATTCGTATCTAGCTCTTGGGAGAGTCACCGTCTTCTGATGATTATATCTCTCACATAAAGCTTTCCATAGGACCAATGGTTCATCAATCATCACATATTCGCTTTTCAGCGCTTCATGGATGTGGCGGCGAAAGAAAAGCATGGCCTTCGCTTTTTCCTCAGGTGATGCATCACTTCCATCTTCAATTGCTTTTCCAAGGCCATTAGCACGTAGATGGATCTTGGCATCTAGAACCCATGATGGATAGTTGTCCCCAGAAATGTCTAGGGCATCGAATTCCAATTTTGTCAAATTTGCCACCTTCAAGGGAAAAATGAGATGCATTAGAATTCGCAATAATCTTCAGGCTTAATATATTTTTGAACTTCAGGCCAAAGATATCATGCATATTTTACCCAAAATTTCAGGTTCGGGATCTGGGTCATGGAGCCGTTTATTAATAGGAACTTCAGGCCCTGTAATTGTTTGAGGAACTCCAGGTCCTCATTTTAATTGATTATAAAAATAAAGTGCTATGAATTTGTTGGTATGGACGATAAACCCGCACCATACTTTAAATAAAAATAAATGTGCAGTAAAGTAAATTCATAAAGTATAAGGGTTAATTCCACATTATACTTTAAGTAAAAATAAATGTGCAATAAATTAAATTGCTTGTTGTATGAGGGTTAATTCCACATCATACAACAATAAAGTAAATAAATGTGCAGAGAGGAGAAAGAGAAATAACCACATAGTGTTGAGTGAGAGAATTTAACAGTTGAGAGACTATCGTGCTGATAACGTGTTATAAAAGAAATAATAGAGAGTATCAAAAGTACCACTGAAAATTGGGAGTATAATTGTATTTGCTCCTCACTCTCTTTTGTTTCCTCGTACTCTTCTCTTTCTCTTGTTTCTCTTCTCTTCTCAATTGGTGTGTTTACAAGATGAAAATGATGCCTATTTATAGGCAAAGCAAATGACATTTATGGGAGACATAATCATGATTTATCTTTTGGCTATTGCTCCATTATCTCCATGTGGGCTTCACCTAATTATTTACAACATTATATATATATATATATATATTTATCTTATAATTTTGGATTGATTTGACCATTATATCCCTGGATTTAACAGTTTTTTTTTAACAGAGGGACTATTTAAGAGCACATATATTAACGTTAGGGGCTATGAGTAATACAAAAAAACTTTAAGGATGCAATCCGATAGTTTCGCAAACGTCAAGGACGTTTTGTGATAAAAAGCCATTTGAAATTGAAATGCCCCCAAAATTTGAGGGGTAGCTAACCAAAAAATTGGTTTTTTTACTATCTGGTTTTTTCATCAAAATAGCACAAACTAGAGAAGGTTCGGGAACAGTTAAAATGTCAAAATTCTCCATTGCAGAAGATATAGTTGTATATGCCATGCCTACTTACCGATTCATGAGGATCCAATTAGTGAAATCCAACAGTTTAAGATGTGATGAAATTATATAATGTTGGATTTTGAATTTTGTGCAAGCTAGATATTAGAATATGATGGATGATATTAAATCTACTTTATTTGATCCAATGGTCGGTAACCTTATGTTGTCAGAATCTTATATTTTGTTCAAAGACGTGATAAAGAAAACCCAACAATTCATATCAATTGTGATCCAACGGTTTGGATTGGATAAATAATATCTTATCATAATTAAAAAGAAATTAGGTAAATTTGTTTTGACAAAAGATTAAAACGAACAAATAAAAACTAATACAAAATAAAAATTAAAACAAAGACAACTTAATACATGAAAATATAAATTTACATATTTCCCATTGAAACAAAAACTATGGGGTGTGTATTTATTATTAGTTCATACTTTTGTGGAATTTTAAACACTTTCACGGAATTAAAATGCAATTCAAATTTTTGAAGACTTATTAAAAGTGATGGTATTTAATTATGACTTTCAAAAATCATTAATAGTTTGGTGGTGTCCAAAAAGCTTATCAATTCTAAGAATTTTGTTAAATAATTGACTTTTGTAGACTTTTGAACGTAAAGTCTTGCCAATTTACTAGAGACTTTTCAGTGACTTTGTCATATTAATGATGAGAAGCTAATTAAAAATACAAAACAAACTTCTCCCGTTCTTTATATCATACGCATAAAGTGAGAAGCAATTTCTACACTTTAAGATATTCATTCATCTCATTTTCAGATTAGCAAATACGCATAAAGTGAGAAGCAATTTCTACACTTTAAGATATTCATTCATCTCATTTTCAGATTAGCAAATAATCTTGCTGGTCTCATGTTGAATGTTTCTTTTTTTCCTTCTCGAAATCTTGCATCTTGAAGCTTTTCAGTTTTGATATCAGGACAACGTGAGACACAAAATATTAATAAAAAGGCGAAATGCGTAGTCATGACCTTGCAATATGAAATTTTACCATAACTTCATAGGCGCTAATATAATTAAGCATTCATGTACGTGTCCCCCACCACTAGTCATCAATATGCAAACCTTAATATGATCTTTGAGATTCCAGTCAGGCATTGGTGAAGTCGATAAGACCAAAGGTACCAGCCGCTGCTTGCTGCACAGACTCACTTGAGGGGGCTACAAATCATGCTTGATCAAATTTACAATCCACTTCTCAGAAGTAATTGGAGAGATTCAGGACAGTGATGGAATGATTGTGGTTGTAGAGCATGAATCTGCTCCATTATGTCATATGCTAACAATATTTGTTTAACAAAGCTTAATCTGACTGTAAAAAAGATTTTGATTTGCATATTGACGTATAATGTTGATAATACGTGTGAGAAATCTCGTCTTCTTTGTAATTTAAACCTCGTTTTGATAAATTATTTCGGCCAATGAAGTTATTACAACCAATAATACACTAAAAATGTACAACAAATCTGACATCAAAGTGCCGAGCATCTCCCTGCTGCTACCCTTACTTTCGTTCATCCCAACACAACCCCACTATACTTTGCCTTATACCAATTAGCACTAAGTTGAAAATCCAAAATCCAAAAATTAAAATAAAAGTTAAATTAAAAAAATAATGGCAATAGAATATTAACGAATCATCACATACACACCCAAAATCAGCTAAAGCGGTACAATCCTAATCCTTCTTTTCTTTCTAAAAACCACAGATGCACATGTTCCTTCCTGCAAGCCAATCATTCATTATCTCAGTGGTCCCCTTCTTTAAAGCTAAACACAACACGTGACTGCACAGGTCAGCAGCAGCAGCCAAGTCACCCAGAATAATGTGACTTCTTTCCATGTTCATCATGTCTTAAAAAAAATCACCCAACTTACTCCCACGATGAGTATAATCAATTGTATACAACTATGCGTCTATTCTTTTTATAATCGATTCGTCTTCAATTTCCTCAAAAGACCCATGTAGCTTTGAAATCAATCATCCAAAATGCTGATATGATTTTCAATAGACCCCATAGACATGAATTTAGGGTATAATTTGTTTGGAGACCACATGATGAGATTTCATTAGGCCTTTAATTAACCATACTAGAGGAAATTAAATGATGATTAGGAGGAAACATTGAGGAGCTGTTCTTTTTCAGGAGTTGTTATGGTGTCCGAGGGTGTTGTTGGTGATTGAGCAACGTTCTCCATCTTCTTGAGGTTTTGTTGGTGATACACTTGCCGTAGCCTCTCTATTTCCCTCTTCAATGCTTCTTGATGAGCTGCATTTTTTTAATACCAAAAAAATAAAATAAAATAATATAAGGTTATAATCATTTCATCATTACATGCGACTTGTGACAACCCGACCCACGTTATTAAAATTTTGCACATGAGAAATACACATGTAAACACATGCCTATACGTTAGAGACCATTATTATATTACTTTATCCCTAATCACTTCTCTTCCCTCCTAAACTTGTATAAAATAAAAATAAATAAAAAATAAAAAAAATTCATACATCTTCATGGAGTTCACCTAACACCCCTTAAAAGAATATGAAACTTTATTTTCCGCTTAAAACTATGTAATACATTATGTATCGCAGTTGTTGTGGACCGCATTTATAATTTGATCCATAAATATGATCTATCTAACATTACACCTATCTTCGTCCCACCACTCTAATATGATCCTCTTTTCTACTTGCAGAATAGGAAGTGCCACTTGATATGCATCATCTCCTTAATTTTCTTCCTACTCTTAGCATGCATGGATGACCTTTTTGAGGCTGCTTTGTGCTGTGCATTGATTGGATCAAATAATCTCTTGATCTAATCTAGAGGTCTTTTTCCATTTTCATAGTTTTGAGTACCAAGCATAACCACCCTTTTATGGCTTGCAGCTCTTAATTAATTTTTTTTCCTCACATGGCTGAGGGAATTAATTACATCTCAGTACACCAGTATAAAAAGTTGGTAGCTAGGAGCTGAACTGATTGAAGGACAATAATGTTCTTCATTCAATTAAGATAAATGAAAATTGATATAAAAAAAATTTATTATAAAATTTGATATTTGGACACACGTGACCTAGATTGAAATTGATCATAATTATATATTTTTCCGAATGGGGACTTGAACTTGGGTGTAAAGAGGCCGACTCACTGCCCTAGCCAACTAGCTTAACACAGATCTGCATATGCCATGAACTTAAAAACCAAGTCCAAAATCATGATGTTTTGTTACAAAATAAAATGAACAAGATTCATATTACTAATTATGTAATTTTGTGAAGTTAAATAATTGATGATATAAAAGTGTAATTATATATACGTACCATCTTTGAAAATCTTATCCTGCGCCAATGCTGCAATTCTTTGTTTGAGAGCACTGTTGTCGACATTTAGCAGCAAGCGTTGATGGTCAAGAAACGCAACCCGCGGTGACAAAACTGAAACTTCAGCCTTCGTTTTGCAACCACACCAAAAAACAAAACAAAAAGTGTCAGTAAAATTTAGTCTAATTAAATTAATTAATCAGCTATAGTAATTAAGGTATAATTTCACAACGAAATTAATTAAATTCAGAATTCACATATTTAACCTACTTGTAGAGAGGTAACGCTGCGTTCGAGTTCTGATATGTATTGCAGCTTCCTCACCCGTGATCTTTGTGCAGATTGTCTGTTTGCCAAGATTCTAATGCAAACACAAAAACACGTAATTAAAAATTTAATTCAACATATTTTTACAAAATTACAAAAGGGTAATTACGTTATTGGGAAATGACTCTGTGTCGCATGATTTACCTCTTGACCCTTTTTGGATCAATTTTCCTGTCATTGGACGTGCTCTTTGTTGTATCATTTGGATTTGGTTGTTCGCATTGGCTTTCCACCTCTTCAGATTCGTTCTTCAGCTGCTTGTGATGAGGCGCCTCCGCTTCTTTCTCGTCCTCATTAATGCTGTTATGGTCCGAAGGCGAGGACGGGTTCGAGGACGAGCCGGTGGGGCCGGCGGCGGCGGCAGCAGAGATTTCATCGGTTGTGAACATGGACATGAATTGTTCGTCGTCAAACCTATCAAACTCGTGGTTGTTGGGGTGTGAACCATGCGGTGCACGGCATCCGTCCTGCATTGGTGCCTCGAGGAAGGTAATGGAGTCGCTGACCGATCTCCGGTGGGACCCACGTCTCGCCGAAGAGAAGTCGATGAATTCATCAACCCAACAAGAGTTTTGAGATGCGGTGGTGGCGTTGACCGCGGGGGCATTTCCATTGGGTGCAAAATGGCCCATTGTAGGCATCTTTTGGTGAGAAAAGTCTGGCCAACTGGGTGTCATGCTTGGGATTTTTGGAGGTAATTGTGCCATAATGTACACAAATTAACCACAATCTCAATCAAACTTGGAATGCTAAAATGATTAAGAGAGAGAAAGGGAGGGAGAGGGAGAGGGAGAGAGAGAGAGAGAATGAAAGAGAGGAGATGAGGGATATGAGTCTTGGAAGAAACCAAACAAAATTACAAGCTCCAACAACGGCTCCTATATATATACCCAAAAAAAAATACACACAAACCAGGGAATGTTGAAGGTTCAATCATGAATATTTTTGAGGCAGGTTGGTTAAGAAAGAAACCCACGAGACAACATGATTATATTTTGAGCTTCTTCTTTCATTTTTAATTTTTTTATTATTTATTTAATGAAATATTTTTTCTCTCGATCTCTAATGTGCAGGGGTCACATGGGAGAGGGAGGGATCGGACAGCTATCGCCAGCTGGGAGGAGGTTGGGGTCAACTTATGGAAAGTCGCCAGTACTAGTTTTAATAACTAGCGGAATCAGCCACCACGTGCCCTCGTGCCCGTCTCTTTAGTGGGGGAGCTTATATAATAGCCTCATTATTTTTATTTTTTTCTTTCTTTCTTTCTTTTTTGCATTTTGCATCAAGGAACATTCCGACGGTGTACATACACCCCCCTCCACATTTAACCTTGAAGTCTCAATTCTGACCGTTGATCCATCACATGGGGTGGGGGAAGGGAATGATTCATATAGTACCAAATACCAACCAACCCCCATTACTCGTCCTTGGATCAATAGTATCATGGCCATTTTTAGGAATTACTTATCATATTAAGAAATACTTTCTTTCGCAAATGTGAGTTAGATCAGTTGATTATAACACTGTGAGTTAAGTCAGTTAATCATAATAGTGTGCATGTTCCCTTGTATTCCAATTTGAGTCTTCCTTTCTTTAGACCAGAGTAATTTAGACTATAATTTCTATTTAAATAAAATAAAATAAAAAGGAAATACTTATCTTTTTAACAATAAATGAAAAATGAAAAATGAAAAAAAGATATTTTATAACTTCGCAAAGAAAATTGTCATTATATCAAGACTTAGTGGTTAAAAAAGATTGTTAGGAATTTGGATGACCCAATTATTAGTTTATGTCATTTTGTGTTATCAAAGTGACTCTAGGGGAGGTAAATAATTAACTGGAGAATATCCCAAACTCTAAAGCTTGAACTAATTGAATTGAGTTAACTACTTTTAGGGTTTCATAATAAAGAGAACTAGGGTTTAATAATCACATCTCTCTATAAGTTCGGGATCCACATAAAATTGATCTCTAATTTAAGATGTATATCTTTGACAGTAACATCTCTGTGAATTTGGGATATTCACGCAAAATTGAACTCTAACAAGTCTTACTAACATCAGTCTTGGCCCTGCCCAGGGGCAGTTAGTGCGACTGCCCTGGGCCCATTATTCAAGGGGGCCCCAAATTTTTTTATTATAGTAAGTGTTATATTATATTATTATAAATTGATTTAATATTTTTCTATAATTTTTAGGAATAGGATATTGAGATGAATTTGAAATTTTGGAACAAAGGATCCATGACAAGAGTTTGAAAAGAAATTCTTTGACTCACTAGTATGGTATCCATAGTTGGACAATTGTTTTTATTATTTAGGAATATGGAAGACATTGCTCAAAGTCTAAAAATATTTTCGAATAAATACTTTCTCAAAAAACCCAATGCTTAGTTAATAAAACAAGAAGTATACTAGTATTAGTGATTAATGTGTGTAGGGCACACTTTAGATTTTCGCCCTGGGCCTTTGAAAACTCAAGACCGACCCTGACTAACATACGTACGTAATCAATTAACCAAAGAAAGAAAACAAGAAAAACCATTCGCATTGAGGCTTCTTGGTGTAAGGGTTATGCACAGGAGGTGGACCTAGTATTATATTAGCAGTTGTAAGATAATCTTAATATATTAGTGGGAATCGGATTAGGGGATTTGGGCATGATGCTTGAAGGAAAGGGTGGACAGAGAAACTGTAGAGAATCACGTCACAGCTCCCATGTGAATTGTTCGGATGGATGCTGTAATTACGCTTCCTTTGCTTTGTCCCCAAACCATACCCACATGTAGCTATACGTCCTCTTCTTCATCTTCTTTTCTCTTTCTCTCTCCCTCTCTTTGTTTCGTGGTACCTTCCATCTCTACCTCAACTGGAATTTATGTAGTTTTTAATGAGTGAGGATAAAATAAAAGTACTTGGGAGGCACTAATTATGATTAGAGGGGTGTTTAGAATATTAATATACATTAATTTGCCGCTTTTATCAAGGAAGTGCCTGCCATATTCACGGATGTACTTAATTCATATGAAAAATGAACATGGTAGCTGGTACTTCATTTGCTCTCTCTCTCTCTCTCTCTCTCTCTCTCTCTCTCTCTCTCTCTCTCTCTCTCTCTCTCTCTCTCTCTCTCTCTCTCTCATGTACATGTATTAGGTGTGATATCAGTAAATATGGTAATAATACAGTTTTATTCAAAGGTATATGTGATTGTTTATTTTGTTGTTCTTTTAAACATGGATATAGTAACATGGTATAGTTCTCAAAACCATTCTTTAAGAAATGGAATGAGTTGCAGATGTGAGTTATGCCAGTTGGTCAGTATAATGATTATATTTTCCTATACCCAAGTTCGAATTGCCCTTTCTGCAGATAAGATTAATTTAGAGTAATTTTAAATTATCGCTTATATATTAGAAATGGAATGATCTTATTACAAGCTAAAACCTAAAGCTAAAGACTTAAAACACAATTGATGAGAAGTTCGGGCCGACGTGGTTTCCCATGGAATAGTGTGTTCTATTATCCTAGATATTTTGAGGCATCATCCTTTATATTAATTGATGCTGATGTCCAAATCTGGTTTCAACTTTAGATGATGAAGTATGGGGTCTTCGGCAGAGATAGGAAGGTGCGGATATTCAGCAGGGAGACTTTCGGTAGAAAGGTTGACCTACAGAAGAGGGACAAAATAAGCAGTCATCAAGCTTCGAGCACCGGTGTGGTACCTGTCGAAGGCTCTCTAACGCTTAAGTTAACAAGTGTGGGGGACACAGTAATTTTGACACTATTCCCCTTTTATAGAGGAATGGAAGTGAGTATTTGTACAAAGTTTCGATGTGGGACTTTGTGCAAATCACTGTGGGGGCAATACATGTCCAAGGCTTAGGTTCTGTAAGTTGAAGCTTTGATAGGCTATTGCCGCATCGGAGGAAGACGTATCTTCGGAAGCTGAGATCACGATGACATCATCAATGTTTAGATATTTTCCAGAAGTGTTTTCCCTTCGGCAAGCTGTGGGTTTGTCTGTGCACCAGTCCCCCAATGCCAAATGTGCTTGGTTAATTATGGTACAAATAGTAGTCCCCCAAGTTGCCAATCAAGAAGTGGCTACTAGGTTGGAAACTTGTAAAATGCCGAATAATCAAACTGAGCGATTCGGCGTGATGGATGCCGTAGGTAGGCCCCAGTCCCCCAAGTTTGCAAGTTAGGAGTCGCTTCGATAAAGATGTAATTTGGCTAAACTATGAAGTGAACATGGGGTAGGCAGCTAGACGATTGGCATAAGTCTTACCAAATGGGGGAGAGCGCATATGTTGCACAAAAGGTTCTCTTACGCCATCGGTAGTAGAGTGTGCGTGTCGCGCGAGGAGTTTTCCCCGACATGATCGGCACAGAGCCTATCGATTGGTAGGGGGAGTGAGCGTGTCCTACGAGGTGCTCTCCCTACATGATCATCACGGTGCTTGTCGATCGACATGGGGTGATTTCGCCCATGTCATGCGAGAGTCTCTTGCACGATTGACACGGTGCTTGTTGATTGGCATAGGGTGATTTCACATGTGTTGCGCAAGAGTCTCCAACACAATTGGCAAGGTGATTGCCGATTGGCAGGGGTGATTTTGGGTGTGTCACACGAGAGTCTCCCGCACGATTGGCACAGTGCTTGCTGATTGGTAGGGGGTGACTTCGTGCTTGTCATGTGAGAGTCCCTTACAGGATCAGCATGGGCCTTGCCGATTGGCAGGGTGACTTCGTGCTTGTCACTTGATAGTCCTCTACAAGATTTGCATGGGCCTTGCAATCGAAGAGGTTTGTCTTCACCTTGCCGAATCATGTAGAGATCGTCTGCTGGATACAAACAATCGGTCTGGATCATGAAATGTTCTAAGAAAATTTGCTTAAGACTATGGAAGTTGTCGACGATGCCCGGGTTCAGCCAATAGAACCAATTCAGGGTAGCCCCACTAAGCGTGGAAGGAAAGAGGAGATACATGCCTTCATCACTAAGGCTCTTGCACCCTAAGACAAACTAAAAGGAGTGGATGTGGTTCAAAGGCAAGGTCTAAAATATCGATGGTATCGGAAATATCGGTAGTCCAAAAACAAGAAAATTTCGATGGAAATATCATGATATTATCGATATCTATAAAATTGAATAAAAATCACAGAAACTTTGGAGGATGTTTATTTAGTCAATTATCTATTAGTTTATCACAAAAAATTGGAAGGAAATGCATTGCATGATGGGTTTAACTGAACCGATTTAAGTTGATTATATAGCGAGCTGACAAACATTGTGAGTGTAGAAAATATGCTGTAATTAATGAAAGAAGATTAAACACACCATAATCATTTATAAATAATGATTTACTACAATATTTTGCACTTTATACATTGCATGGTAAGATACATGAGTAACTTAGTACCGCATAGAGTTCCTATAAGGTTCAAATTTTTCACTATCTTCATCATCTCTATGTGTAAAGTAAGTGCATTGTGAAGAGTAGTCATCAAATGATAAATCCTCAAAATAGTTTTGTATGTAATTGTTAACATGCCACCCATATGGATCCGAGATTGCTTGACGTTGTCCATAAGCAAAATCATTTGAAGATTGGTGTAGACAAAGAAATTTTGGAGGAATAAATTCCATTATATAAGAAAATAATTAGGCTTGGTGGATTAAATTGTGGGCCCCATAATTCGCCTATGTGGCATACGACTCATCAAAATCGGATTAGTTGTCAAAGGTGACACGTGTCGACATTCGGCGGAGTGCATCAAACAATTCAAAGTGCAGACAAAATGAAAGGGAAAAATCTTCTGTGATTGACTTTGATTTAAATCAAATATTAATTAAGTTAATCAATCGAAGATAATTGGGTTAAATTGCCAAATTATCGGAATTGATTTTAAACCAAATCAAAATCCCACAAAGTAAGGTCCTAAAGAAGGAAAGCTATTTAGGTCAAGCATCCTGTAGGAGTCTATAAATAAGAGGCCTTAAGACAAAGGAAAGGAGTTTGACAGACCAAGCAATCAGAAGAAACAGAAAACTCTCTGCATTCTTTACCTTACTTTGGAAGAGCCACCGAGCACAACAAATACGTGCCGGTTCCTCCACCCTAGAAAAATCCAATCACCAAACAAGCCTTGTGCTACCTGTTTGATCAAGATCAAGTCTTTACGACCCTTGTATCAAACACAAATTTTCTTTAAACACTTTGGAGATTGAATCAGAGGATTTAATACAGAGATTGTAACCCTAAATTTCATTAATACAAATATTATTTTGTACACGTGTTCTTGTATCATTTGTCGCTGGATTTTCGTGTTTACAAATTTGGCACACCTAGTGGGACCATCTCTGCCTCTCATCTCTTTCTCCAATTCCAAGCTCAATCAATACATTGAAAACGATGGCTTCCAAGAAGATTCAAACCATTCTCTCAACGAGAGGCAAAAGCGTAAGCACCTCCTTCTCAAGCGGAGACTCTGTTGGGGTCGTCACCCGAAGCAAGGCCAAGGTGATATCCGCAACTCAACATATCACTTCCATACCGACTCAAGCCAAGGCGAAAGATGTGAATCGAAGGCGTGAACCTGTTATCAATTTGGCCTCCTTGGGGGCAAATAAGAATACCTCCTGAGTGGATGAGACAAACTATAAGAATGAAGAAAAGAGTTTTTCGGGGTTGAAGAATTCAAGAGAACGTTCACTCTCGCCTGTTTCAGATGCTGACTTGAGCACAAACTCATACCATGGATCCCCGCTTGATGACCAATAGAAGAAGATTGCCATGCAACCCTCGGTGTCCATAGTTTAGTCTTATCTTATAGCCATGCAGGTCATGGTGATATGAGCGATGTCTATTGAAGAACAGCTGGCCCATATGATCTAAGCGGTGACAAAATTGACAAAGATGGTCGAAAAGATAGATGTGCAGATTGCTTCCCTCATTAACAACTGGGAGGCACATCAGGATTAAGAGTCTGGTCAAGATGTGCACAAGGAAGGACCACATCATGAAGCTGAATCCAACAAGAAAGGATTGGGTCATGAAATAGAGTCAGGTGAGAAGTTGCAAGGAAAAGGCGATCGCGAACACCATCAGGTTTCCATACAGAGCTCCTTCCCAAGACACGCTCATATATTCCAAACCATACACCGGGAGGATAGACAGCCCGCAGATGCCAACATGATATCAACCTCCCAAATTTCAACAATTTGACAGAAAAAAAAGGTATGCTTGAGGACTTGCTTGAAAAAAATGTGATCGAATTGCCAGAATGAAAGTGGCCTGAGGAGATGAACCGGGTTAGTGACTCGAAGATTTGCAAGTACCACCGAATTGTCAACCATCCAGTAGAGAATTGCTTCGTGTTGAAGGAGCTAATTATGAACTTAGCTAGGCAAGGAAGGATTGAGTTGGACGTTGACGAAACCGTAGAAGCGAATGTTGCCACAATTGTGTTTGGATTCTTTAATCTGGTGCCGTTGCCTGCATTGTTGCCAAGATTGGAGTTTCAATCAACAAGGGGCATACACCAGGTGATTGATCTACGTGCAAAAGAAGTGGTAGGCAAACCAAACAATCAAGGGAGTGATGGCTTTGTTGGTGACTCACCTTTCGATGACGATGAAGAATGGATGCTCATTACCCGAAGGAAGTCTCGTACGAAATGCACTCCTCCATAACAAAATGCTCAATCAAAGGAGCGGTGAAAGAGAAGCTCACGCCGACACTCTAAGAATAAAACCAAAATAATGGGGAGGAGAGACCTTAACCAAGAAAGTGGACCACTAATCCCAAAGCCAAGGAGTCCAATTATGATAGGAGAATACTTTCCCAAAGTGTTCTTCGTAAGAGGGTAGATGGAGACAATCCATATGACAACTTGTTATCAAGTAGATGACGAAGATGTCTTGGAAGGAAAATCTTAGACTCATGAAGAGCAAAAGGTCTTAGTACAAACAGAGGACTCACCATTGCACTTCAATATTGAGGAAGCGATGCAACTTCCTAAAGCAATACGTGTAGCATCGGTAAAGGCGCTGACATATCTTAATATTCATCCAAATAAAATAAGAAGGACTGAGAGATTGGAGCCTGTGTCTCAAGATCATGCTATTTGTTGCGTGACATGCGCGTCCATCACATTCACCGATGAAGATCTCTTGTTAGGATCCAAACCACATAACCGCCCGCTTTTGTGATAGGTACATGCGAGAACGGAAGCTTAGTCGCATGCTCGTGGATGGAGGCTCGGCAGTAAACATCATGCCTAATTCCACAATGATGAAGTTAGGCATCACCATGGATGAATTGTTTCGAAGTCGTCTCATGATTCAAGGGTTCAACCAACGAGGTCAAAGAGCCATGGGCATGATCAGAATTGAGCTCGTGATAGGTGATTTAAAGTCAAACACCCTATTTCATGTGATTGTTGAGAAGACTTCCTACAATCTTCTTTTAGGAAGGTTGTGGGTACATGAAAATGGAATAGTGCCTTCAACTTTACATCAGTGTTTCAAATTTTATAGAGGAGTGAAGAAAGTCTTGGGTGACAGCAAACCATTTACTGAAGCTGAGTCTTATTTTGCCAATGCCAAGTTTTACATGGATGAAGACATGGTATCTGAAGTTATTCCCGTTGTGGTTCACTCAACAAGCAAGGCCATACCAAGAAGAGATGAACATTCAAAGTGCCTTCCCACTGAAGTGAAAGGCGATAAGTAATCAAAAAGCATTTTGTCTGAACAAATGGGATCATCACTGATAGATTCACAGAAGGTGTCCGTTCCCGTCCTTTGTTATTTCTCATCATCCCGACGGAAGGAAGGACAATCCCAATTTGGAAAAGAAGTAAAACCAATAAAGTTAGGGGAAAATGATATGAAGTTCTTGAAGGAGTCAACAACCATGCCTTTGCCCAAGTTGAGCAATTCAGACGTTTCAAAACCTTCAATACCAGGGTTCGTCAGACCATCACAAGATGCAATAAGACGCGAATCTCTTCCAGTCAAAAGAACTAAAGAAGTTTTCGATCCTAATGCTTATAAGGTCATGTCGAAGGTAGGTTATGACTTTAGCTTATCTCTTTCACTGGGAGAGCCTAATCCAGATATCACCCAAAAGAAGTTGAAGGATCAGGGTTACATATTCGACTCAGCTAGAGCAGGCCTTGGTTTTACTCCTATCACATCGATTAAGATCTCTACTAGAAGGAAAGAAAAGAAGGCAGATGCTCAACACATTAGTGTCGAAGTGGTCGAGGAGGAAGAAGAACTAAAGTTTATTAAGAGAGCCTTAGTGTTTGACTGTTTAGCCAAGCCTACCCAACGAACCTCAGTTTTTAGCCGCATCAAAGAATCAACATCACGACCCTCTGTGTTTAAAAGGATAACTGGATATAATAGCCAAAGGGGATTTTGATAAGCTCCAAGCAAAACAAAAGTGATGATGAAGAAGCATAGGTCCTAGTTGTTCATCATGCATGATTAAATTACTCGATGAAGAGGAACCTTTCGAGGATGAGGTTCATGATGCCCTTGCCACACTGGAAGATGAGAGGGGCAAACGACTATAGATAAATTTAAAGAACTCAACTTGGGCACAAGTGAAGACCCAAGACCTATCTTCATTAGTGCACTTTTGAATAGGCCTAGGGTTGGGTCAAATTTTGACCGACCTGCAGGCCAAACCGATGGAGAGCTCAGTTCTTGGGTTGGGTCGGGTCTAGGGTAAAGCCCGAAATTGAGGCAAACTGCAAATGAGCCTCGATTCTCGAGTCGGTTCTGTATTGTGATCGGTTTGGGCTTGAGCCCAATTTTACTATTATCAAAAGCCCAAATCATATTTACTTTCAGCAAAAAAAAAAAAAAAAAAAAAACCCAAATCAGATTTACTTTCAGCCAAAACCCTTTTTTTGTTGTCAAATTGCCCAAACCTAATAAGTTCTTATGAACAAGCCCAAATCACTTTTTACTTTTCTTTCAAAACCTGAAATTATGCAAATTCAACCTATAAAAATCCATCATTCCAATCTAAATTTCTAAACAACTAAATGAATCTCACATTCACACATTCAACCAACCAACCAAGGAAAGGAAATATAATCTCTTACAAACCATTACAAAAAATAATACACAAATAAAGCAAGCAATCCAAATTAAACTTATGAAATTAAAGATTACAACCCATCACAAAAATACACATAAAGATAATATCCTTGCAAAAAATCTGCTGCATCCATTCTTCCAAAAGCCTTGACAAAGCAACCTACACAACACTTAAAAGAATTAACACAAAGTTTCACCATCAACAAATCATAATTAAAATAATATGCAAAAAAAATACCTTCCAACATATCTTCATCACACTAAGAAGGGAGAGTCTTATTCAAATTTGCCGTGGATGTTTGACTCCCCATTTCTACAAAATATATAATCAAACCAATTTGAGTTAGAACACATAAAAATAAGAAAATAATCGGATTCAAATATACTTATAGAAATTAAAATATTTCAATTGATTCATAGAACTCCATCTCCTCAATGCTTGGCACATATTGCAATGAAGATATATCTTCGGATTATCCAATTTTGAGAGCAAATCAAAGCCTCAACCATCCTAGGAGACAATGAGCTTCAAAACGAGTCAATCACTCTCCCACTTGTGCTAAAACAAGACTCCGAACCTATTGTGGAAGTATGGATTGCAAGCACATCCTTTGCAATTGATGTCAAAGTAGGATACTTGAGCCCATTTATTCTCCACCACCCTAGTATATCAAACTCCTCATCAATGGATTCAAGTGGATCCAACAAGTAACTATCCACTTCATGTGTTATAACCACATTCTCACTCTCTTGTTGAATTTTTTTCCACTTTTCCATCATGGTTTTTTGTTTACGACCTCCAAAAACCAAAGAAGAGTCGGTTTCATTGTTAGTACTACCACTACTCGCATTGGTAGTACTAGTAGCACCCATATTGTTACTACTAGGCTTATACACTTCATACATATTCAAAAGAAGTTGTTTCACCTCATTTGTCTTTTGAGCCACCAATCTATCACAAGTAGGATCATTTTCAAATATTTCATCAAAGATGTGCTTCAAATTGCGAAGCTTGAATCGGGGGTCAATCACAACTCCTATCATCAAGAATGGGTTCACTTTATGAAGTTCGCCCCAATATTTATCATATTTCTTCTTCATTGACGTTGCCATATCATTTAAAAGAGTATCCATGGTTGTCTGTTCTTCAATAGGAATTGTAACATCATATCTATACAACTCCCGAATCTCCCCATCTATGGCAAGCAAGTCATGGAAGGTTGAGTGTGATGTTGGATGCAAAGAAGCTGAAATTTTCAAAGTAACATCATAGAAGGTCTTCAAAAACATCACAAATGTCACGGTTTTTTCCCAATCTTCATCACTAGGTGGACCCACCCTCTTATTAGTCTTAGACTTTCCCTTCCCTTTCCCACTTCCTTCAATGCCTTCAATTCTCTCATCATCTCCTTCCTCTTCCTTGAAGTACATTAAGTAGGAAGAATCGGGATCATCCCCCATTCTAGCAAAAGCATTTCGACATTTCAATGCCGCATCAAGCATCAAATAAGTGGAGTTCCACCTAGTGGGCACATCCATCACCACCAACCCCTTGCACTATATTTTTTCCGTCTCAACACACATTTTGAAGTAACTCAACCGAGAAGGTGAGGACCTCACGAACTTGACCGCATTACGGATTGCCACAATTGAGCTTTCTAATCTCTTCAAACCCTCCTTAACTATCAAGTTGATTATATGAGCACTACACCTCAATGCATGTGAACTCCTCCTAACACACTATTCGAATCTTTCCACCCATTTATTTTCTTCCTCACATATTCAATTGCCTTAGTATTGGCAACTGCATTATTTGCAGTAATTGTGAGCATCTTCTCATGTCCCCAATCAATCAAACAATTTTCAAGCAATTTCCCAATGCTCTCCTACTTATGACTATCAATTACACAAAAATTTAGGATTCTTTTGTGCTTTTTATAGTCAGAATTCCCAAAGTGGGCAGCCAACACCATGTAATTCACATTTTGAACCGATGTCCAAGTATCGGTTGTAAGGCATATTCTATGTGAACGAAGGTCAACTTTCAACTTCTCCTTCATTTTTGTGTACATTTCTAGAAATATTCTTCCAAGAGTTCTACGCGAGGGTGGATTGAATTGTAGGCATGCAACACTACAAAATTCCCTAAACCCTTCACCCTCCACAAAGCTAAAAGGTAGCTCATCTCGAACCACCAGCCTAATACAAGCATCCAAACAATCATCTTTGTTAAAATTCCTAGAAACAAGAGCATTATCCTTGGATGCATCAAATGCGAGCGTCTGTATGTTGTTCTTATCCTTGTGCCTATAAGGGTAATGCAAGCATTGTTTGTTTAGATGCTTCCACATGTTGCTAGCCCATTTTTCTTGGTATCACTAGCATAAGTAACACTACAATACTTGCACTTAGCCCTTTTTTCAACTTCTTTTCTTTTAGTCCCATCTACCCCTTTCAAATCCAATACCAAATCAAACTTTTCAAAGTGTTCCCACACATCACTCTCCTTCTTACAAGGTTTCCTTTTCCCGGTACTAGGTTCTAATGGTGATGGTGTTGGATTTTGTGATGCTGTTGCAAGAGGTACAACAGCATCACTACATGGTACAGAATCATCATTCCCAGGCATTTGAGCCTCAATAGAAGCTGGCTCCTATTCATAAGCAAATTAAAAATATATTTAAACACAGTCAAACAAAGTTTTCCTATCCATAAGCAGATTAAAACATATATCCTATAATAAAAAACACATGTAAACTGTCAAAACAGATTTTCCTATCCATACAACTACCTAAACATATGTCCTATCCAAGAACTAGATTTAAACAGAGTCAAAATAGAATTTTCCTATCCATAAACAGATTAAAACATATATTCTATCCAAAAACCAGATTTAAACACAGTCAAAACAGAGTATTTCTATCCATAAACAGATAAAAACAGATACAATCCAATTAACAGATTTAATCACTCATAAATAGATCTTTCCTATCCATAAATGGATTAAAACATATATATTATCCAAAAAAAACATATTTAAACTGTGAAAACAGACTTTCCTATCCATAAATGGATTAAAACATATATATTATCCAAAAAAACAGATTTAAACAAAGTCAAAACAGATTTAAAACACACACAGAATCAATAAAACAGATTACAGAATACAAACATATTAACTCAAAACAAAACAAAAATAGGGTTAGCAGCAAATATTTACCTCCATTTAAGCAAAATTTCCGATACTTTCAAAGCTCACAGCAGCAAAAATACAAAACAACTGTGAATGAAAACAAAACTAGGGTTAGGTTACAAACAAGCTGTTTGTGCCTAATAAATCACGGTCGTAAACTGACTGAAGGAACTTCCTCTCGGCCATGGCACCTGCTCATAAACTAGAAACGGCCACGTTTCGTTAGGCATTTTGCCTTCCTAAAGAACAAAAGGATGCGAAGGCAGAATCCTCTCGGCCTCGCGACCGCGGTATTATGAGCCGAGGCCAAAGGCCGTAAGAGACACGGCCGAAGATACTATGGTTAAATCGCCACGTGGTCTCAGGGTCCCACGCCCCATTTAATGAAGTAGTGCCTTTGACTATCACAGCAAACCCACTGGCCACAAGAAACATTTAATGCACGAGGGAAGTGACTAAAGTCAGGATTTGGTAACAGGAATCAGAGTGGTTACGCGCAAACATTCTCACAAAGTATTCTTACAACTTGAGGTCAGATCACCAACCACTAAATCAGGGTATTAAATGCGTTCCCACGGCCAAGGGCGCAGAACCCACGATCAGGGCGGTGGCCGAGATTTGCGGGGTCACACCACCATGCTTCACGATCCCAAATGCCGATTTGACTACCCACTTGCCCCGATCAGACTCCACCATGCAGATATTTTTCAGCCACCATGCAGATCTTTTCAACCTCAATTGGCCCTCTAGGACTCCCCCTATAAATATTAAGCTCAAAACCACATTCAAAGGGTCCAATACCAATCCAAAAGCCTCCCACGAAGCAAATTATCTTTTCCTGTAATGCACTTTCAATACCTTTAATTGCTTTCCTAGGAGTAGTGGTAGATTGTAAGGAAAATCCATTCATCAATATATCATACGACCCTTGATTTTTCAAGGCACCGGAGCGCCATCCCTGTTATCGCCTCATTCACCCCATATATCATACGACCGTCGCTCTCTGAGCAACACGCCGGAGCATCGCCTAAAACCCACCACCAACACTACCACTAAACGGCCTTGTAGCTCAGGCCGTGAACCTGACGGCCAAGATAAGTTCCTCTCTCGGCCACAATGGTTTGATTAGAAGTCCAACTCAAAACAGGCGCATCACTTGAACATCTTCTACCCAAACCGCATCACCATCTCGACGCACGGTAAACCGTGCTGGCACGCCAGCGCATAACCGCACCGCATCCAAAATAAGGACGTCATGTGTTCACGCACATCCCCTCGGCCCGGAGCACCAGGCCGTGAAATTTGCGCACGCAACACAAGCTTCATTCCTTTCATAAATTCAAACCAAATTTCTTTCATGCTCAAATCAAAACAGTCTCAAAAGCCACACAATTTAAAACTTATGTAACCGTAAATCATTCAAAAAAATACAAAGCATAGATAGATTACTTTGTAAAAAAAAAAAAAAAAGACAGAGCATAAACATATTGATCTATTCTTCTAACATATGTAAAGTCTCTATGTTTTTCTCTATTCATCTATTCTTCCTTACTCTATCAAAAAAACACAGAGCATAAACATATTGAGCACAGACTGATTATTGAATGGAATAATCGTTCAAAAAAAAATCCAATAATATATTCTCAACTTCAGAGCATATTATTCTGATATAGGTATAAATTTCAAAGCAAAAAAAAAAAAAAAACCCTTGAATGTACAGAGGAGAGAATTTAACTTCGGCAATGGAGGTGGTTGTGGCGGCTCTTGATCGGCTTTGTGATCAGTGCATAATTACATATCTTTTTGTACCCTTCTAACTTATGATTTGGTTATGTTTTTGAGTTAAACTTGTGCTTTTAATAAAGTTTGTGTATGTTTCAGTGTAATAAGGATGAGACTCATTACATGCATTGTGAAGACAAGTTAGCTCAAAATAGTGTCTGCAGATCAGTCACATTCACGAATTAACCTGTACTTGCTCAAGAAGAACCAGATAATGAGCCATATATCATTGGAAAGATACGGAAGTCTAGTTTCCGTAGCATTTTACGGTTCATGATTTGGACTCTTCTAGAGGAAGTTATCCATGATTTAGCAGCTCAAGGTCAAAATTCGGCAGCATCTGCGTTACTGGGCCAAAAATGACATTTGAAGGTCTTTCCTATTTTTCCTTGAGTTGGGCTGCATATGCTTGGAAAGATAAGACAAAGGGCTTGAAGATCCATATTTTTCCAGAATATTTTGGAGTGAATAACAAGCCCAAAATCGGCCCACAAACTGACTATGTCATGCATGACTATCTAGTGGGATTTGTTGGTGAAGTGCACTAGCCAAAAGAATGAGTTTCTAATTACAATGGGATTTGTTGGTGAAGTACACTAGCCAAAAGAATGAGTTTCTAATTACAATGGGATTTGTTGGTGAAATACACTAGCCAAAAGAATGAGTTTCTAATTACAAGTGCTATTGGCATAAACCATATTCAATTCAAATATTCCCCTTCCATTCTCCCTATAAATAGCACTCCAATTCTAAACACAATTCATTCAACAATTCATCTCATTCACTTCATCCTTCCACAAACACTCCATTCATCCCCAAAACACCAAAAAAAGCTCCAACAAGCCTCCATTCCAATTCCCTACGAATTTCCTCTTTCTTTTCCATCACCACTCACCCAAACTCATCCCAAATCACCTCTTTAGTTGCCATACTCTAGATGTGAGGAAACTCTTGGAGCAGCATTAGACGTGGAGAAGCACTTGGCGAAACCTTGGACACCACAAACAACTTCATAAATGGGTTTTTCTACTCTTATTGCATTCATTATGTCTTCTCATTTCTGTTTAAGTTTCATTTCCATTATGAGTAGCTAAATTCATAACTAGGGCTTCGATGTAACCTAACATGAATATTCTGGGTTTATAAGTTAAAGTTTTGAGTTTCAAGTTTGATTCATGATTCATGTTCTTATTCATTATGCTTATCAGTTAATATGCTTGTTTGGATGATTGATCACCATTAGAACTTGTTTATTAGCTATCTTGGTTTAAATCAAAAGTAGACACCATGCTTTGATTCGAATTGAACTATGAATAAGAAAAGTATGTATGGACATTCGACAACAGGGATTAGATACATGCTTGGTTGTTTAAATTGTTCTTCTATGCTTAATGGGTTCCTAATGCTTAATTTAGGTTAGACAACAAATGATCAAGTTAGGGAATTAGGAACACAAGGTTAGGACCAGACACCATGGCCTAATCATACTTTAGCTAGAATCAATCTTTGAATCCGAATTAGACTTGTCACTTAACTAATTTATAACCCAGAATTGAATTGTTATGGTGAATCGAATGCCCTAGTCTCCCAATCTATTTTCCAACCTACAAACATACTCTTTGTTACATTTTCTCACTTTGCTTTTGTTTAAAACTTCGTTTTGCCTCATTTGTTCAACAATTACAATCACTCTTGCTTTAAATTCTATTTTAGACTTAACCTCCTACTTTCTTGAATTTGGTAATCTAAGTACATAACTAATATTAATTTCTCAGTCCTCGTGGGTACGACCTCGTACTTGTCTTGCTATACTACTAATTGGCCCGTACAATTGCGAGTTAACGTTTTTAACGAACAGTTTGTGATGTGCGTGCCTGAAGCAGAGAGGGGTGATGTGGGTTAGGCTGAGGTCGACTTGAGAGAGAGAGAGAGAGAGAGAGAGAGAGAAGGGATGATACCTGGTAGACGAGAGATCGTGAGATCGATGAAGAAGCGACACATATGTTGTCGTCGAAATTTATGAGCGCTCGATTGAAGATTTGAGGTGAGGTCGAGAGAGAGATCAATCGGAGCCATTCTGGCACAAGAGAATGAGTTAAATAAAGAGCAGGCACTCTACTATCTAAGTCGAACCCTTGCTGGTCTCGAACTAAACTACACGCCTATAGAAAAGACGTGTCATGCACTTGTTTTTGCTATTCAAAAGTTAAGGCACTACATGCAAGCTTTCACGGTTCATCTAATTGCACGAGTTGACCCGGTGAGGTACATTATGTCAAAACCAGTCTTGATCGGGCATTTGGCCAAGTGGGCATTACTTGTCAATCAACTTCAGATCATCTACACTCCAGCAAAGGTGGTTAAAGGTCAAGCTGTTGTATACTTCCAAGTCGATCATCCAATTCCAGCAGACTGGGAAATTTCAGATGACTTACCTGACGAACAAGTCTTCTTCGTTGACATTTCTCCTGCTTGGATGATGTTCTTCAACGGATCGGCTCGTATAGATGGGGCAGAGGTAGGCGTTGTCTTCGTATCACCCGAGAGACACTTACTACCATATTCATTCTATTTAAGTGAGCTTTGCTCAAACAATGTTGCAGAATACCAAACTTTGATCATAGGCTTGCAAATGGTCACGGAGATGAAGATATCAAGCTTAGAAGTGTATGGTGACTCCATGTTAGTGATCAACCAGCTATTGACCTATTACGAGGTTAGGAAGGACGATTTGATTCTATACCACCAAATGGCCACGCAGTTACTTGAAAAGTTTGATTTTGTGACGCTAGAACATGTGCCAAGAAAAGATAACCAAATGATGGATGTCTTAGCCAACCTTGCTGCTACAGTGGCGTTGACAAAAAATGAAGTAGTGAATCTCCAATTTGCCACCATTGGGTTGTGCCATTAGCACTTGGGGCATCGCAAGAAGGAGTCAACGTTATCTCAGTATTGTCCATTAATGTTGATGACTGGAGACAACCTTTAATTGATTATCTTGAGCATGGGAAATTGACAGATGATTTGAGACATCGATCAGAGGTACGACGTCGAGCACCCCAATTCATCTATTACAAAGAAATTCTCTACTATCGCACATTCGAGGGCGTGTTTCTAAGATGCTTAGGAGAAGAAGATGCATCCAAAGTGATGGAGGAGGCTCACTCAGGTATTTGTGGAGCTCATCAATCAGGGCCAAAGCTACATTTCCAAATAAAGAGGATGGACTACTATTGGCCGACTATGGTCAAGGATTGCATGGATTATGTGAAGAAATGCCAGGCATGTCAATTCCATGCCAACTTTATACACCTGCCGCCGGAGCCACTGCATCCCACAATTACTTCTTGGTCATTTGATGCGTGAGGTCGGGATGTCATGGGACCAATAGCACCCAAATCTGCTGACGGCCATTCTTACATCCTTGCAGCCACAGAGTACTTTTCAAAATGGGCAGAAGTTGTACCTCTAAAGGAAGTGAAGAAAGAAAACATAGTGAGTTTTATCAAAGTAAACATCATTCATCGGTATGGTGTGTTGTGTTACATCATTACAGACAATGGAAAGCCATTCTTGAACCGGTTAATGGATAAACTGTGTGAAGATTTTAGTTTCAATCAATGCAACTCTTCAATGTATAATGCCCCGGCCAACGGTCTTGCAGAAGCATTCAACAAAACTCTTTGCAATATGTTGAAGAACGTTGTCGGGAGAACCAAGAAAGATTTGCATGAAAGGATAAATGAAGCATTATGGGTTTGGTGATTCTGAAGATTGGGAATCTTATAACCCAGAATACTGGAAGCCTTACCATTCAGAAGCTTTTGAGGAGTGGGAAGCTTACCCACCACCATCCCTTCAGTACCTCTAACTTTCAACACCTAAACGCCTACCTCATGTTGACCTAGCAATGAGACTGCTATTTGAGAAGGTTTGTCTTTTAGAGGACGAGCAACAGTGTAGCCATCATCCTTTCTAGATGAAGCCACGCCCAAGACCCTTTACAGAGCTAATCCGTACCTATTAGTAGGAAAAAGGACATCTAGCCCCTTTGCATTGCCTTTTATACTAGTACCAAAGACCCCCTGACCATGGTCTACAATATAGATAAGATCGACGAAATATTGAGGATATTATCATTTTTTCGAGTCACGGATATTTCGGAACGTATCCATACACATATCGTATAACTATCGATAATATCGACGATAATATTGGAAAATATCGATGTCGATAATTTCGCTCACACTTCAGTAATATTTTGTCAAAATATTACTACAATATCAAAAATATCGAAAATATGGAAAAAGGAAAAAGAAAAAAAAAACACAAAGCACACACGCAAAGGGGATTCAAACCCCTGCCATTGCACTCCTACAATGCCTTAACCACCATATTGCTTATATTTTGTGATAATATGCTAAAATATGTATATTTATATTGTTTTGTTTCCTTGCAAGAATCAAATTTTCACATGAGAATGTGAGTCTTTGACCTTTTCTTTTGAGATTGAATCAAGTGGCTTATGGAAAGAATCCGAGACCCAATTGTAAACAAGAAAATCCTGCGACAAATGAAACAAGAACACATGTACAAAATAATATTTATATTAATGAAATTTAGGGTTACAATCTCTGTATTAAATCCTCTGATTCAATCTCCAAAGTGCTTAAAGAAAATTTATGTTTGATACAAGGGTCGTAAATACTTGATCTTGATCAAACAGGTAGCGCAAGGCTTGTTTGGTGATTGGATTTTTCTAGGGTTGAGGAACTGGGACGTATTTGTTGTGCTTGGTGGCTCTTCCAAAGTGAGGTGAAGAATGGAGAGAGTTTTCTGTTTCTTCTGAATGCTTGGTCTATCTAAGCTCCCTTCTTTCATCTTGAGGACTTTGCTTTGTGGGATTTTGATTTGATTTAAAATCAATTCCAATAATTTGGCAATTTAACCAAATTATCTTTGATTGATTGACTTGATTAATATTTGATTTAAATCAAAGTCAATCACAGAAGATTCTTTCCTTTAATTTTCTCTTCACTTTGAATCGTTTGATGCACTCCGCCTGATGTCAACACATGTGTAAGCTTTGACAACTAATCCGATTTTGATCATTCATAGGCCACATAGGTGAATTATGAGGCCTACAATTTAATCCACCGAACCCTAATTATTTTCTTATCTAATGGAATTTATTCCGCCAAAATTTCTTTGTCTACAAATTGCCCCCACTTCATGATGCACTGTAGATATGTGCTTGTCACATGTAGAAGATGTAGCTTGAAGTGTTCCCTTTTTTCTTTTTCTTTTTTTTTCTTGTTTTTTTTTGGGTGATATTATTAAGCTTAATAATATCCAATATTGTTAAGATCTTGTGTGGCAAGAAACAAAATCCAACATTTTCCTAAAGTAGGAATAAGAAACCCTATTTGGTTAATCTCAATATGTGCTCATGGATATTGAGATTAACCAAATAGAACAGCAAAGACTCCTCTTGTTGGCAAGAACGTCTATGAATTTGAAGTTTGCACCATCTGAATTCTCAGCAACCACAATGGTGAGACTTGGATTCTTTTCCTTCAGGGTTTAATTCATATCTGTTGTAGCCAATGGAAAAAATAAAAAATAAAACTGACGTTGAGTTTTTTTTTTTTTTTTTCCGTACAACCACAAGAACCCACCTTTTTGGGCTTATCAAGAAACTTACTGGTGTGATTGTTGAATTCCTTTGGAACAATAGCAAATACGCTTGGCAACAAGATTGAACCGCAAAATTGCACTGAGTCTGATTCCTGGCTTCATTCCCTTTTCAAAAAGGTATCATGGACCTCAATCAGAGTTCGGACGACAAAATTGCAAATTCCTGCTACGTCCCTTCTGCTTCCATTGTTTTTATGGAGTAAAGACGACGATTTTTTTTAAAAAAGGTCGTCTATTATATGTAAAGATGACGATTTAAATTAAAGGTACGACGTATAAAGTGAATAAATACGACGTTAAATTTTATAATACGTCGTTAAATTAAAAACCCAACATGGTATTCTTTAAAGATAACATCGTAGAACTATAGGATAATGACGTCGATATATTTATCTTTGACGTCGTTGTACATTAATTTAATACGGCGATACTTTGTATTTTACCGCCGTGGATTTATTTATAATTATACAGCGTCTTATACGAAAACATGGTCGTGTTATTTTCTGAGTAAATACGGCGGCTTTTTTTGAAATCGTCGTCTTTACTTTCTACGTCGGTCGATTCATAACTTCTGCCGTTCTTTGTTGGCTTTGATTTTACACTGCGGAAATCCTGTTTCAAATAGACGTCGGTTGTTTAATTAGGTACGTCGTCGTTTTTGAACATCCATTTGAATCTCCATTTTTTAGGTGTCTAAGGTGGTATTACACGGCGGTTTTTTTAGAACCGTCGTCTTTTGAAAAACCACGACGGTTTTTACTTAGACCGTCGTTTTTTCCTGGTCGTCTTTTACACTTTTTGTAGTAGTGCGGGTTTGATCCATTTCTCTGACTTGGTGAAGATGAGTGCTTAGGCTTTACATAGGGGAAGACGAGCGAAGAACATAGACATCCTATACCACTTGGGTTTGATCCATCTCTCCGACTTGGTGATAACTGCTCAAGAGCTTAGGCTTTACATACGTGAAGACGAGAGAAGAACGTAGGCATCCTATACCACTTGGGTTTGATCCATCTCTCCGAATTGGTGATAACCCGCTCGAGCTCTTAAGCATTACATATGCGAAGACAAGAAAAGAATGTAGACCTCCTATACCACTTGGGTTTGATCCATCTCTCTGACTTGGTGATAACCGCTCAAGCGCTTAGGCTTTACATAAGCGAAGATGAGTGAAGAATGTAGACGTCCTATACCGCTTGGGTTTAATCCATCGCTCCAACTAGATGATAACCTGCTCAAGTGCTTAGGCTTTACGTAGTGGAGGATGAGTGAAGATTGCTTCTTGTGGCATTCCATCTTTATCCGGATCTCCAAGCTTGTACAAGTAAGCGCTTCCCTTTGGTTGTTCTAGTTTCTTTTCCATTCTCCAAGTATGAAGTCATTAGCCTAATACTGACTATTGTTTCATGTCGTTCACCTTATAAAGATGGCCTTCTTCAAATGTTTCAAGAAAGGCACCGTCACTATTCTTGAGGATGAAAGTGATAACTGGGATGAAGGTACCACATTGCTTGTAGGTGCGCCTCTCCTAGCTTTGTAGGTATCCGAGGTGGACAATTCTCTCCATATCCCGTCTTGGTCTCAAGAAGTGTTTTGTCACTTGGCCACTTCAAAAAATCCAAGTCTACGAGTAGGGACCTTCACTTCATTATTTTACAGTTAAAGTCCTCACATCATATAGAGACCGATTCATTAAGGGCATTCGAACTTCTTAGTGACCGAATCCATAATGGGGCAGTAAATTGGAGTTCTATTCTCAAGACGGCCAGTGAATCTACATTTACCGAGTATTACTGGGAATGACTTGAAGATGTGCTAAGTAGAAATACTCAGGTTCTTAAGAGCGCGGGTTTGTCTAATGCAGTGTTTGCCTCATTATTTAGCTATGATCGACACACTCTAGTCATCCGAGCTTTTTACGAGTACTGGTGTCTTGCGACAAATACTCTTCATACATCGCAAAGGGAAATGTCTATTTCCCTTTGGGATCTTCATGAAATCGGCGGTCTTCCTATTACAAGTCGATTTTATGATAAGGTTATTCCAACCACTAAGAGTCTCAATAGGAAGGACCAGAAAGGAGTACCTTATATCCCACACATTTGTCGCTACTTGTTCTTAGCATACCACAAAATTTTACGGGATTCTAAAGGAAAATTTGGATTAAGAATTATTGCTAGATAAAATAGGTATCGAGGGCATTCAAGTACAAAAAGCCTTCAAGGAAAATCATACGAAACAAGTCACAAAAGCCAAAGGAAGACTTTGATCCGTCTGGTATCATTGTGGTGGCATTGAAACACACTGAGGAAGAAGAAGGGGTTTTTGAAGATTTGGGTAATTGATGAAGATATGGAAAGATCATACTTGGCTGCTTTCCTTGCTTGCTGGTTATGCAAATTTGTATTTCCCAAGGACGATGTCACTTTGATCAGATGGGGTTTTCAAGTTGCCAGTCGAATGGCCCACGATGTATCATTTGGCCTAGCAATTCCAATATTGGCTAGCATTTACAAGGGGTTGAACGATATTTCTAGCACAAATGATCTAGGAAATTACGCAACTGTTCTTCCTTTGCATTATGTGTATGGGTGGTTGGGTGAATACTTCGACACCCACTTTACATCATCTTCAGAGAAGTCTACTACTATCATGGCAAGGTTCTCAGGAAGACTTTCGGTGAAATTTTTTGAAGATTCAAGATCTCGAGCTTTGTTTTGGACTTGTGGTAAAGTGGAAATGAGCCGTCTGGCAAGAGTGTTTTCAGAGTGTAAACGACTGACTAATGAAGATCATATTTCCAAAGAATACTTTGCATATTTGATATGCCTTCATTCGGGATACGTTTCTCTACGACATGAAAACTACCGAGTCATCCAACCTTATAGCCTGCACTAGTTCAGTAGACAGTTTTGCTATGTACAACATGTCCCAGGAGAACTTAAAGATGACATCCGGAATGGGACTGTCGGTGTATTCACATTGGAAGTCATGCTTAAATGTTGGCAGTACATCTACAATAACCCTACCCACTAAGGACAATATCCGGGAATTTGAGGTCACCCTTGATTATGTTGTTTGGTGGTCAAAGGTGCATCACTTAGAATCAACAAAGTCAAGGACAACCTCAATTGTAGGCAAGTCATCGTCATTATCTCAGCCAAAATCTTTTAAGTCTTAAGGCAACGAAACTTTAGTTCATGATAAACTCATATGTGGTAGAGCGCACAGAGTTCAACCAGAAGTTGAAGGTAGTTCTACTACTCCTTCGCCTCGAGTTCAACACCCACCTCCAGTTGAGGTTCCTCTAACTCGGGTCCTTAATGATAAAGGAGAAACAGAAAGTGTAGCAGATTCACAGGAAGATTTCATTCCCCTTAGTCGACGAATTCTCAATTTGAAGAGAGGGCATATAAGCAGCAATGAAGACAGTGAAGTCAACTCTAAGCATAAAAAGACAAGTGTCGAATCTTTCTATTTTGATATGGACACGGCATACCCACTCGATGATGCATTTTTTTGCGATGTGCTTGCTATTTCGCAACCAGTTCTAATGAATGAGGTATGTAATTTATTTCCCTTTGAGCCTCATTTTTTTTATAAAAAAAAATCTCATATATATATATATATATATATTAGGGAGAAGTCGTGCATCACGTTCCTACTGTGTCTGAGCTTGCGCCATTTAATCCTTTGCCTATCAAGAGGGAAAATGATACTTTGCACCCGATAAGTGGTTCAGGTGTTAGCCTAAGAGGTATCATTCAAATCTTTGCCACGCTCTATGTTTAGAAATCTTTGAGTCTACTTGCTTAACTATTATTCGTCGGTCAATGTAGGTTTGCTTGCGCAACAACATCTATTAAAGTCGGCTAATCATGCATCTACCTTGGAAATGTCATGTGGAGAACCCAAATTAGGTGTTGTAGACAAAACCCTTCGCAAAGTAGTTTCCGTTTTAGGAAACCAAATAAAAAGTATAATCTTGAAGGCTTCATTAGAAAGGCTTCCTTCATTCAAAAATGAGCTTGGCAAGTTGTCGACTACCTTTGACAATGTGGGGGCGGACGTCTCATCTTTACGAGCTATGATCGATGCACTTATGGTGACCACAATTGACTATTATTTTGCACACTCTACTTACTCCCAAAAGTTGTCTCCCGATGTTCAAAGTGATCGTTTAGCTACTATTGACTCTTCACTTTCTATTGCTTTGGCTCTGCAACAAGCTAAAGAGGTTCATCAGTTTTCCATACTTGAGTCTATTAAATTTGCCAACACGCGTATGGAGGAGTTGAATAGAGAACAAGAACAATTGGAGTTAAGACTGCGTCAACTAAGCGAATCACTTTTGGAGAGTGATGCACAGCTTTCTTATCATCATGGTGGGGTTACTTGCTTGAGAGAGGATAAGATTTTAGTCGAAGGAGCTCCTGTATTATTAGCTGCCAATGCTAAGACTTTAGATGCATTACGAGTTTCTTTTGAGAGATTGCATAATGGCTTCAGGGACTTGTCTTGGGAGTAGCAAATTTTTGTTGTTGTAAACTTTCTTTGCTTCGTTCATATTTCTCTTCGAACTTGTCAAAGTATTGATGTTTACTAGTTAACTTTCATAATGAAATAAAAGCATTTTCTTATTTCATTATTCCTTTCAAATGGTTCGAATTGATGGGGAAACCCTTTGTTTTTATTTTGATGTGACTAAACTTGGAATTATTTGTCCAAGTTGTCCAATGAAAAGGGATCAAGTGATCACGTAGTTCAAAGGGATTTTTTTTTTTGCCCTAACTTTTGCTTGAGCCGCCCTTTCGGGGTTTCAGCTCAACAAACTTTCTTATGCTCTAACTTTTTCTTGGATCGCCGTTTCAGGTTTTCAATCCAACGAGCCACTTTATTTTTATTTTTATTTTTATTTTTGGTTACTGTCGTGCACAATTTAGGCTCATGCGGGCTAGGAGCTTTGATTCACTTCGTGCATAGTATCGTTTCAAGAACTTTCCATTGATGGGGCCAACTCTTAAGCTGTCCTTGGCTACGATCTTGTAAGCACCACTTGTGTATACTTCTTGTATTGCATGGGGCCCATCCCATTTCGAAGTAAACTTACTTTCGGTTTTGTGAGTTGTGATGATAGGTCTACGTAATGCGTGAACAAGATCTTCTACTTGAAAAGATCTAGGGCGGACTTTCATATTAAAAGCATTTGAAAGCCGAGCTTGATAACACTCTAAGCGTTGTTACGCTTCGAGTCACGTTTCATCTAGTGCTTCTAACTCTTGGAGATGTAGCTTCGCTTCATTAGTCAATCCCTCTTGTATGGTTGTCCTTAGTGATGGAATTTGACTTTCTAGAGGCAAGACTGCTTTCAGGCCATACACAAGCGAGTACGATGTAGCCTAAGTAGTCGTCCGGTATGTCGTCCGATAAACTCTTTTGGAGCGAAGAGACGTTGTGGTTTTGGAGGAGGACCAAGGTGTGCGACATGTGGATCATCAAGGTTCGTGGAGACGCGAATAAGTCTTGGGCGAAGCTTGTGGATACGATCTCAATCCTTATAAACCTTGGTTGGGGCATGAGGTTGGTCCTTGGGGGGTGAGATCTGGAGGGGGCTCGACTTGGTTGTTTCAAGATGAAGAAGACCTTTGCCTCTGTCAAGCTGGGGCTAAGTTGGGGCATTGTGAAAGGAGATAGCTGGCTCGTTCGGCAGGTTATGCTCGATACCTTGGGTAACGTCATGTTGGGCTAACTGGTGGCGAGTGTTCTCCCAATTACACTTCAAGGCATGTCAGTCATGCTCCAACTCAACATTTTTTGTCCGGAGGTGGTCGTAGTTCTCCATGGTTTTGGCAACATCAGCATGGAGTCGCTCCACGTTAGCCTGAAGATCGACATCGGTAGAATGTTTCGCTCTAGAGAACTCTGCATTAGGGGTGCGCTCAATACCAAGGCTAGCTTCATTTGGCATAGCTGTCTGATGGGTGAAGGAGCCAGCAAGGCTAGTAGAGAAGTGAGATTCAGAAGTCAATTCCCACAGATAGCGCCAATCTGTTGATGTTCAAATCTTGTTTCAACTTTAGATAATGAAGTATGGTGTCTTCAACAAAGATGGAAATGTGTAGATCTTCAGCAGGGAGACTTTCGGTAGATAGATTGACATGCATAAGAGGGACAAAGGAAGCAGTCGTCAAGCTTCGGGTATCAGTGTGGTACCTGCTGAAGGCTCTCCAATGCTTAAGTCAACAAGTGTGGGAGACACGGTAATTTTGACAGAGTAACAGTAAAAGTGAAAAGTAGTTACTTTTTTACCTAGGCACTATTCCCTTTTTATAAAGGAATGGAAGTGGGTATTTGCACAAAGTTTCGATGTAGAACTTTGTAAATCACTGTGAGGACGACATGTATCCAATGCTTTGGTTCTATAAGCTGAAGCTTCAGCAACCTCGACAGGCTATTGCCATATCAGAGGAAGATGTATCTTCGATAGCTGAGATCATGATGACATCATGTTTAGTGATTTTCTAGAAGTATTTTCCCTTCGGCAGACTATGGGCCTATCTACCCGCTAATCCCCTAATGTCAAATGCACTCTATTGATTATGTTACAAACAATTGAGTTGCTTTGTGAATTAGTATCTGATGCCTGTCGTAGTATATAACTTTCCCAATGTGAATCAAATCTTTTATCAATTCTGACTTGTTGGGACTTTTGGTGTAATTGACGTACTCCCTTTCCTTTTTTGGATAGAGCCTTTTTTATTAGGAAGGAAAGAACATAAAGAGAAAGAAAAAAAATTGCCATCAGAACAAGGACATGCCAACCCCATGCAAATTAGCTATTATGTACGGTCAACATAATATGTTAGGTTACTACACATAATTGCAAGATTCATTATAAATAATGAGTTGCATGCATATACATTCTTACGAGAATAAGGCGCATTTTGTATATCTAAGTAAGAATTTTCGCGAACTCCATAAATGTGGCTGAAAGTGTTGCTATTCGAGATGGTCTTGCTGCTGCCATTGATAGAAGTTGGGGTCAAATTGTGGTTGAAGGTGACTCTAACTTGTTATCGACAGTGTCTTAAAAAAAGTTCATCCCCCTTGGAGCATCCAACAAATTATTCAGGATATTTGGCTTCTTAACACTTTTGTTGGTTCTGTCCGCTTCCAGCATGTGTTTAGGGAGGCAAACTTCATGGCAAATGCGATTGCTAAGCTAGACCATGGGCTCTCATTGCAAGTTTGTTGGGAGCTTGGTCTTCCCTATCAATTTGCTCCCTCTTTTATTTCGACCTCTTTGAGCATAAAAGAGGGACTTTGTTTTGTAATTTCCTTTTTCTGCATAAAAAAAAGTAAGAATTTTCGCACCCAAACGAAACCAGGTAAATGATCAATGTTAGTTACCTCGTAGTAAAACAATTGTACATGTATCATGTGGTCGTACATACTCTTTGGCTGGCCCCCCTTTGTAATAATGCTAGCTACATATATATGTATGTACTGGACGTATATGCCAAGTAGAACAAAGCTTTGTCACGAAAACGATGCAAGCAGTCAGCACTCAGCAGGCTATTGCATGAGCGTGGGAAGCCCGGCACTTGTCTTTTTCATGCATGACACAAAATAAGCTTTACTTTGTACGGAAGGTCTATTCACAAAGCCTGATCTCTAAGTTAGCTTAATTACATTACATTCAAGCCTGATCTTTCTTATTCCAAGATGTCCATAGAGAGGCTAATGGTGTAGCGCATAGACTAGCCAAGTTTGGTTTATATAAAGAGGTTTCGTTGGTTTGAGTACATATGTCTTCTGATTTTATTTAGGACGTTCTCTTAAATTCTATGCGTTGAGGTTAGGCTTCATATATTCTAAACCAAAAAAATAAAATAAAAACTAAAAGAAGAATTGACATCTTCCTTTGGAAGTTTTATATACAGTACTTGATTTTTATATGTGAATTGCTGGCATGTGATCTTCACCGAGCTGATTGACCAATGACATGACGTCACGTGATCTGCCTCAAAATAGTGTCGATCTCACCACTAAACCTGTTTTTTTGGGGCTCCATGCCACTAAACTTTTGTAGGAAATTGGGAACGCAAGGGGATGTAAGATCTCCCCTTGGCCTCATAGATTCAAAAAGTACTCAGAGTTGGTCAGGTAAAAATGCCAGGTGTATAAATCATCAGCATTTCGGTGGGGCTTGTTGCATGTGGCAATGGGTTTCCTATATAATCTTGCTAGCTCCTGTTCACTGTACACGTTCATGGACAATGACTTTGCCAAAGTATTTAAGTGCAAAAGTGGGTGATCCTTGCAATGGCAGGTGAGATGGATCATATTGCACATGACATGATTGGGGGAGAGTTCTGTTCATACTTTCCAATACAGACTCACCCAATTGTATTTCTTTCTAATCAGTGACAACTCCCAATAACTTTTCATATATACTTCAAATTATAGAAACAAAATAAGCAAGAGAGAAATGTTTGAGGGAATTTAAAGAGTGTTTTTATTTTTAATTTTATTTATTATTAAACTCTTATTTTATAGGTAACCAAGTGACTAAATAGATCATCAAGTCTCTAGTTATATATATCAAATAGAACCCTAAGCATATTAAAAAGATGATTTATCTTAAATAAATACATTTTCAATATAATAAATATTAGATGTAATTGAATGGCATCAGTATAATAACATTTACAACACTCTCTTTGGATGTTCACACATCAATGATAAATAGTGTCGGTCTTGAATAGGGGGCAGTCATTGTCCAGGGGAGCCCAAATTTATTTTTATTTTTATTTTTATTTTTATGTATAAAGACATATATTATATTTATTATATATTGTTTTAATTTTTTTTTAAAAGTAACATGGGTTGTTTCAACTCTTTTAAGCTCTAACTGATTGCAAATTTGAAGTATTAAAATTTCTTTGAATTTCCTTGTACTATTTATGATTTCAAGTAGCAATGATTCCTGAAAAAACAACAATCTGGAAGTCAAAAAAGAAAAAAAAAAGATTTAATTGTTACAAGTATTTATCTTGTTTATGCATTAGATTTGAATGTATCAAGCGTAGCCTCTTATTTTAGATTTTTATATATTGAAGTTTGAATTTATATAATTTATTTTTCTTAAATGTTAAATTTTTAGTTAATTTGAATAAGTTAAAATGTTGATTAAAAAATAAGAGTGAGTCTAGCATGTGAGTGAAATATATATATATATATATATATATATATATATACAAAGAGCTTCCATTGAGGGATCCCTCAAATTAGCTTATTTGAGGGACACCTCTTGTAGTGCCCACTCTGGATTGTATTTCACTAATCCAAACCGTCTATTTTGTAGATAAACATTCAAAGATCATCTCTACAAAAAATCACTTAAATCCGATATCATTATTCAATTCAATTGAGTTATTGAAATTTTAGTACTTTCTTGAAGCACCGTGTTCATTGATTTTGTAGGACACAATTGGATGTCGAAACGGTATCCGATTTATCTAATTTTTTGTAAGGATGATCTATGAATGAATACCTAAAAAATAGATGGTTTGGATCATTGGAAAAAAAATTATAGGGTACCCTAAAGGGCGTCCCTCAAATAATTTTATTTGAGGGATCCCTCAATAGAAGGGGACTGTATATATATATATATATATATATATATATATATATATATATATCGGCCTAATTTTTTACATTTGCCCTGGCCTGAAAAATTCAAGATTGGCCTTGATGATAAGTTGCATGATGAAAACATTTGCTAGGGAAACTCAATGGGAGAAACCCATAGTGAAGGGAAAATAGTACAACTTTGGACTGGATCATTGACATCATATTGGGCACGCTTATTGTTGTCTCATTCACAGAAAACCACATGGGATAAAAGCCTCGTCAGAGGGAAAAAAAATTTTTAAAAAAAATTACACAGTGCACATATATGTTTGATACGTACTTTGGGTTGATTGATATCTCTCCCTCCCTGAAGCTCATGTGTATATAGAAGAAATCTAAAAATTATAGATTATCTTGCAATAAGGTTTGTTTGGCTTCGGACTTTTGACTTTCTAAAGCTCATAGAAGAAATTTGCTACCCTCCTTGATGAATCCTTCTTTGATTTGGGATATACAATCATCATTTTATACATGATTGTTGGAGTATTGGTTGATGAAAACAGACCATAAGTGCTTCAGGTAAGATCTTGACCAAACAAATTTTCCACTCGCTTCATGGAGCGCAAGAGCTTCCAAATGATTAGAGGATAACAACCAAAGTTTGTTTTGTAGATCGCCATGTGATCAATGTATTGCCAAAAGTACATACATACCCACTTTGAGAGCAATCCTTGTATAGACTGGAGAGATATCTAGATAAAATTTGTTAAAGTACAATTGGTTAGATTTCAAATCAAACCTTTTTACCCTCCTTTAGGTCACTTTAATGATATAGATATACAACTTTAGAATTAATAAGTGAAAGTTCGAACTAGTTTGTTATGTATGGAGGATGATGTAACAACTCAAATCTAGTTTGTCATGCATGATTTAATTCATTTTATATGTTATTGAGTGTAAACAATGGTGGTTGGGTGTGCTTTAAAATGCTAAGGCATAAAGTGGAGCGTTTTATACACCGTCCGTCGTGTACGGCGTAAGCCTCACCATGTTGAAGTGTAAGAATTCTGTTCTGTCTTGATCGCCTTGACTGCGCCTCGCTATGCCTTTTCGGTGAAATGCTCCGTGTGGCATGTGGAAGCCGCCTCGCAGAAAGGCGTGCATTTTTCGGTGAAATTCTCTGGTGGGTGTGGAAGCCACCTCCCAGAAAGGCTGGCCTCATGCGCGCCGTACACTGGTTTGAGTTTTTTGGCGCTTGAGAGGGCAGATATGTTAGTTTGGTTGGCTTATTCAACAATATACAAATTTTAAAACTATCTGTGAATCTCCAATTCAGTTTTCATTTTACAAATGTACAAATCTACAACCAAATGACAAGCTAAAGCTGAAGTTACAAAACATGATAACAACAAAATCACCATCCTGCAACCAACTAGTTCTTAATCTAGTTGTATTTCTTCTTTGAATCTACGTTAAAACAAGTTTCAAGTTGAAATCCATCCCATATTGGTTAAAGAAAAACCCCCCATCTTTGCATAACACTTCATGCCCATCCATCTACCTCTGACAGATTGGCACACAATCTCAAAGAACAGTCACAACTCGGGTGTAATTACTTTGTTGTATATTACTTGGAAAATAATTTATATTACCTACACTTCAGATAAAAAACACACCACTACAAGTTCTCATTCAAATATCATGTCGTCACTCAATTCCTTACGTGTTGGGGGATTTAGCATGATCACAGCTTTTGCATGAACCTTAGCTTAATCACTTGTTAACTCCACTCGTACATGAATCTCCTTGGGACAACTTTTGTTGTTTTGGACCGAATATTGGTTTGGTGCACAATACGAGCATTAACACCCGTAAAACTATTTGTATTATCTCAACCCGATCGCTATCTAATGTGCCACTTATCTAACAGAGAACGATCTCAATTAAAGAAATTATACATTAGATGGTCAGCGGAAATAGTACAAAATAGCAACATTCAGTCCGTAGGTTAGCATATTTAACACATCACTACAATATAACAAACTTTCCTTAACAAATTCATAAGCACCCAAGACGTGAACTAAACAATGCTTTTGAACTACCTTGAGTAGTAGTAGTATAAACAAGGCCGGAACTAAAATACCTAGAAAATGCAAACTTGAAATCCAGATTGCACTTGAGATTATCTACAAGCAAACATCTTACGCATAAGATAGCCCCATTCTTCACCAGCATTCCAAGGGGAGCCATGGAGACATCTATGGTGTTGACGCGCGCTAGCTTAACATTTTTTATGGTTTGGATTTTCTGTATATCATCTACAGCATGTTCTGAAATGTACAAGCCTCTAAGGACAGACCCGAAAGCTATGAAGGAGAGGTACGAAAGGTGGCTGCAAAAATATGGCCGGATATATAAAAATAGAGAGGAAGCGGAATACCGTTTTGGGGTTTACAAATCCAACATTGAGTTTGTTGATTTCGTAAATTCTCAAAATCTATCATACAAACTCACTGACAACAAATTTGCAGATATAACAAACTTAGAGTTTACAAACACCTTCATGGGTTTCCAAACTAGGAGTCATCTGAAAACGAAGTTCAGTTATGACAAAGATGAGGATCTTCCGACTGCAGTGGATTGGAGAAAGAATGGTGCAGTAACTCCAATCAAGAATCAAGGCCAATGTGGTATAAATTGAAATAGGGATTCAAAAAATGGATGCTCATTATTTTTCTCTCCTTTATTGCGCTCCTGAACTAGATGTTTGCTATAGTTTTTTTTATTCAGTTTTGACTTATAATAATTTTCCAGTAGAAGATGGATTAGTTATTATATGCTACATGTGGAAATATGATTTCTTGATTTTAGACACATCCCTGAGCTTTCTTCACACAACCAAAAAGACAGGGTAAATATGTACTTTTCTAGATTTAGGTTCAAACTTACTTGGAATTACTCAACCATGAAAATGTATGTTCTATCACATTCCAAGTAAACACCAAGACGCCCAAGCCTTAAATTCAATTTTGGCTTTATGATATACACACAATTATTAAAAGTTGGGTTTGTAGGTAGTACTTACATGTCCTTGTTGTTCCGCTTGCTGAATAGGAAATATTGCAGATTAAGTACCAACCTCTCATAGTATTACACTTTCAATACACAGGAAGTTGTTGGGCATTCTCTGCAGTAGCAGCTGTGGAAGGCATTAACCAAATCAAAACTGGAAAATTGGTGTCACTATCAGAACAAGAGCTTGTGGACTGCGATGTCAAAACCGGGAATGAAGGCTGCAATGGTGGATACATGGAAAAAGCGTTTAGTTTCATAAAAGATAACGGACTCTCCACTGAAAAGGATTATCCTTACAAAGGATCAGATGGCATATGTGATGAAGATAGTTTGAAAAACCGTGCTGTGAACATAAGTGGCTATGAAAGCATACCTGCCAATAGTGAGAAAAGCCTCCAAGCTGCAGTTGCACACCAACCTGTCTCTGTTGCAGTTGACGCTGCCGGTTATGCTTTTCAACTCTATTCTTCAGGTATCTTCACTGGCCAATGTGGAAAGAATCTCAACCATGGGGTCACAGCAGTCGGCTATGGGGAAGATAGTGGTAAAAAGTACTGGATTGTAAAGAATTCTTGGGGTCCTGACTGGGGTGAATCTGGTTATATAAGAATGACACGTGATTCGGTTGATAAGAAAGGTACCTGCGGCATTGCCATGCAGGCTAGCTACCCTGTTAAGGGTTGAGCAGTGTTGATGGGAAATTAACCTTTTCTGGAAGTACAATAGAAAGGTAGCTAGACAAGTTCCTTTTATGTAGTAATTTCATGTAAAATCAAGGTAAAATATGCAAGTGTGGAATTCCAATAAATAACAAGTAAGGTTTATACAAAGAAAAGAGGGAAACTAAAAAAAAGGAACAACAAAGGCCACCCAAAACTGAGGTCATTTCAAAAGGAGAAGAGAACTACTTTTGAAGATGTTAGCAAAATCTTTGTATTAGAAACTTCGTTTCAATGGAAAAAGAAGAGCATTTCTTATTCTGTCAATCCCACCTTCATTCTGTCAACTAAAAATAAATTATTTAAATTTTGTTGATAATTGTTTACATTTATAGTGCTAATTTAAAATTCTGTTGCATTTGGGTCCAGAAAAGTTTAAACATGCAAATTTGTTCAGTTGTAAGAAGAAGTAATTTTTCATCTCAAACACTATTTGGCCTTTGTATGGAGAATTAACCACCATGAATTTACCATCGAATTACAAGAGACTTTTAAGAAGCTGAACTGCAGAACAAAGCAACATTGAACAAGCCAGCTCTTCTGTGCGACATAGGCAATGGTCTGAGTACCAGCTCCCTTCGATGCAAAGAACTCGAATCCATGGACCCAAAGAATAAATACAAGGAGCTAAGACCTCAACTCTCCAAATCTTTGCCTCACAGAACAAGCCAGCTTCCATTCACCAGCACCAGCCAACCTCTCAACAACCTTCTGCCTGGTCCTAATATAAGGTATAAAACCTCTCTCCGTCATCCCCATCACCACTTTCCCCGCCAAAATATACTCACCACAATCCAAGCACCCATTAACCACCAACTCATAGCTCTCAAAGCCGACAGGGTAGCCATCCCTCTCTAAGAACTCAATCATCTCAACTGCTCTCCATATATCTCTGTTTGCTCGCAATGCTGCTGCCACTTTTGCAATCGTCCCCTCCCTTGGTGTCAACCCAACTTTCTCTACCATTTGCTTAATCATATCTATTGCCTCAGCTGTTCTTCTGACAGTGCACATTGCACCAATTACCGTGTCAAAACTCTCCAAATCAGGAACACATCCTGCCCTACTCATTTCCTTTAAGACTTTCACTGCCTCATTCAACTGATCAACAGAACACAAAGACGATATAAGGTAGTTGCATGTACCACTGTCCGGATGATATCCAATTGACTGCATTTCTAATAGGATCTTAGAGACAGAGTGAGATTCGTTCCGGCAGTTCAGCCAAGCAGAAGAGAGGAGAAGAAGGGTTTGGGGGACAGGAATGCAACCAGAGCGAAGAGTTCGTTGGAGGATGGCAAGAGCAAGAGGTAAGGGATTGGAGCATTGCAGTGTAAAGGACAGGAGGTAGGAATAGGCAATCTGGGCCCGAGAGCGAGGTCTTAGAGGTATGAAAGACTGCAAAATTTCATCAACCACTTGCGTTCTAAGGTTGTGGGGAAAGGTTGAAAGGAATGAGAAAGGATTCGGCTTTTGGCAAGCTTGAGCAGAGGATTTGAGAAGATCGGGAATTTTCTGGTAGGTTTTGGCTTCAACTGCATTTTTTATAGTTTCTTGGAGCATCTGTGATGAAGAGATTGAGTGGATGGAACAATATTGGAGGAGACGACAATGTAGAGGAAGAAAGGATCTGCAAAACTTTGTTGCTCTGATAGCCATGTTGTACTTCTAGAGTGTAAGACATCAACATTTGCAAGACATTGGAAGCATCTGGATTACGAAAGGAAACCTGAAGAATTTGATCATTGCAACAATGTTAACATAAGGTAGCCGGAGAATCGATGACATGGTTAGCTTTTCACGTACTGAAGATGAAACCTAAATATATAGAAGTGTTAACATCTGGATTACAAAATGAAACCTAAAGCTGGGAACCAAATAACTTGGATAACCTTTCACAGATTTGAAGATTACCAAATATATCGAAAAGAGAGCATTGGTATATAAAATTGATGAACGAATTTGAAGATTTTGGGTCCAATTTAAGATATAAAAGTTACTTGTAAATCAACATCTTACTCTGTTAAGTACATGAATCTCAGAAAGCCTTTGCTCACTAGTAATCAAAATAATATTGGCATAGGCAATTCCCCTAATCTACAAGCACGTTTTACCTCTTATTTCAATCATGGGCCATGGCTAACTACAATATAAGCTAAAACCACTGTAAATGCCATTGCTACTTTCAAAATGACCAACACGCTCACATAAACTTATTTCAAGATAATATATATGGCATTAACATAACCTGCCCTTCGCACTCCTTGTCCTTTCAAATACCTCCATCCAAACGGAGCCTAAGAAAATTGATTACACAAAGATTAACAAAAAGAAGAGAACAAAAAATAAAAAAGGAGCCCATTTCTCTCATAGGAATATTGTCAAACAGGAAACGTGCATTCAATGAATAATAACATTCAGCGACAAAAAACAGAGCATACCAGCATCACCACGCCTGGAAATGGGTTACAAAGAATTTGCTGGTCTTCTTACTTCATGATTTCTAATGCTGCTAGAATGCGCACAATGTTCATTTCTGATTAAGATCTTCATGCTTTTAGTAAGGCTGGCAAAGATTTCGGTATGGAGACAGGTTGAAGTTTAACCCCAAATCGGGTCGAATTAGGGCTGGCCCATTCTAAATGGGTTCGAAATCCGTGGCTAGTGGACTCTGGGTGCAGTCCAACAACTTTGTTTCGTTTTAAAATAAATAAATAAATAAATAAGAGAAATTTATTTTATCTATATATATATAAAGCAAAGGACAGAATGGTAAAACATTCAAAATACCAGAAAATGATCTTGGTTAGTGCAAATATTAAGAATTGAAATTATTAATTAAATGAGGATAATATGGTAAATTCACACTTTTTCATATTTAAAAAAAATTAAAATTAAAAGAAAAATAAGATAATGAATCCTATTTTTATGGAGCACTACTACCTATTATCTTTTTTAATTCTAAAATAAATTTTAAATTTTTTTTAAAAAGCCTCTCGCAAGCGTAGAAGCGCATGCGAAGAGGCTAGTATATATTTACAAACTACAAGATGTTTAGAAAACTATGCCACCATAATGAGTTAGTGATCGAACTCATCCAAAATATATATTATTTTCAAATTTATAGGAGTTGAATCGAGAATTCATAACTAAGCGAAAACAATTACTATTTGACCAAAAGTTACTGGTTGATTTTAAGAGTAAGAAAATGAACTCCAAATAATTAACAAAAAGAGAATGAAAGGACACTTCTTCTTTTCTTTTTTTTTTTTTCTTTTTAATTGATCAGTAGGGGTTGGGAGTTTCAAACTTGGAACCTTTTCCAACATCGGAAAAAGAAGTACGTATCACTAGACCAATAGCTAGTTGGTAAAACAACACTATCCTATCCTTTATATATGATTCAAACAAAGTGAGGTATGAATTGCTACAAATTATATTCAGAAAGTTATTAGTATATATGTAATTTGCTCAAATAAATCCTGAGCTTATTGTATAGGTTGATGTTTTACAAAACCAATTTCTCTATTAAATCCCCACAACATGCAGTCAACATTTGGTCTGTATTCTTAGAACCAATTTTGATCCTTCCTCACTGCAAAGACTTTGACACATACTTAGAAAAGTTGATGCTAATTTTCTCTGCAGCCAAGCTTCCTGAAAGGTGGGAAACTACGAATTCTTCTTCATTCTTAATAACACCAGGACTCATTCCTTCTTTAAGGCAAAAATGAAAACGAAGGACCTGTTGCAAGTTATGTATAGATCATTACAAAACTTTCCATATCTTTATCCACAGAGCATTATGTGTAAATCATTCGTTGCCTAAATAGAACATCTTTCAAGGTTCAAGGTAAACAAGAAGAGTTGCCCCTAAGAATAGATTTTGAATTAGGAATATTTCTATTTTACAGGCTCAGATACGACCTCGAGCATACTTTTATTTATGCCAAGTGGATCATCGATGACCGGAACCCCTACGGCATCTTGTATAGTGTGTGTTAAGCTTCATGTCCATTAGTGTGCATTTGCTGGTCGAAAAAATACATGCACAGTTGTAAACTCTTGCTATAGAACTTTTGGATCAGTGTGAAGCTTCCCAAAACTTTGTAAATCTGAGGCTCTTTTAAGGAACAATAAACCCTCCTAGGCAAGTCAACTTCATGTATTGAAATCCTTAGACATACTTGGAGGAACCCATGAGAAAATCAGCCATCAAGCTAGTATAAAACCTGAGAAAATATTACAAAATCCCATTTTTGTAAGGTATTGATGAAAGAATAACTGGAGAAGTCGTGGATAGTATTACCAAAAGCAGAATAACAAATGTTGAATTACTTTATGGTAACGCCTTCTTTTAGATCTGGCACGACGACGGAGTATCCGGAAAACCACGACAATAATAGTAATAACTACTTGTATGATTATTAATATCTTCAAACCTGGAAACACAGAAGCGTCAACTAATGTTTACATATAATTTCAGCTAACAAAAACGTAGTCAGAAACAAGAGAATACCTTTAAGCTTCTGAATCAAGTCATCCAAACTAACTCCACTTTTGGCTTGTTTTGCACCGACATGCCCTAGATCCCCAACTAGACCCCCAACTCTTGAGAAGCGATGCTCAGTTTTGTACTCAATATTCCCGCCCATTATGCATGTGTTTGGACAATTGACACTACCATCATACTCGTCGCTTCCATCACAGCAATCTACAAAGATGGTGAATAACAACAGATATTGGAAGTGGACAACACAAGAAAACACAAGAAAGCACTTAAGCATCATATATCAAAATACAAAGGGGGAGCATACACATGATGAGACCAGAAAAAATAGAGAAAAATTGGATTATTGCCATGGAGTTTCTGGTCGTACTTGAATGGAGACCAAGGACCTGATATTAATAAGGAAGCAATAGGACTGAAGAATGCAGCCATGCCATACCAAGGAGCCATTTCATAAAAAATTCCACCATCCATTTCTGATTTGGTCCTCCATTGAACTGGCTTGCACAATGGATGTTATTCAAGTAAACACACTATCTTAGTCATCCAAAAACAATTGTAAAAAATTCTAATAATACCATTCACAGACCCACCAAGCAAGGCATCAACTCAATCCTATTTAAGGGAACATTCCCAGTATAAATTAAGCTGTTAACTCCATGAGCCATGTATAGCATACAATTAATTAAGAAAAGCCTAACTAGTTATGTGAACGAGCATTGAAGGAAAGAGGTAATCATACAGATGATACTTACCACAAAAATGATCATTAACTCGAGATGAAAACAGGAATTGTGGTGTACTTCCTATATTTCTACAATAAAATTTGCCTGCAGGACAAGCGGAAGTTCCTGAAAATACAAAGAAGCCCAATTGAATCACCAAGACACAAACAAGGGGATCTGAAAAACTAAAACATCCAGGGTAAAACCTCAGCAAATGCAAACACAGAATGTATGAAAACCCAAGTAGAAGTTTAGCATTATCACTAATCACTCAAGATTGGACTCGACTCGCTTACTGTCAAAATGGAAGCTGGACGCATCTGCTTCTACACAAATAAATCAAATAAATTTTATGATTTTATGATTCACATTTTAAAAAACAAAATAAAGAAAGACAATTCAGAAACTTATATGCAAATGGTTCCAAGAAAACATGAAATCAAATTCAATGGCTAACAACTAATCCAAGTGACGTGAGTTCAGGACATTCAAAGCGACCCAATAGGCACTAAGTAATATGACATTAAAAACCTAAACAAAAATTGAAACATGTGCAAGAGATATTATGAAAAGAAAGAAAATAAATAAACTCAAAAACTTGTACATCAGAAGAACCGAAAGTAATATATTAATGGCTGCACAGATTAAAACACGAAAAGAGTAACCATACCAGGCTCGTCGGTTCCGTCAACACAATCACAGAAATTGTCATTAAGGCGATCTCTGGTGAAGGACTTGGAGTTGTCCTTGCACTTGATCACCTCTGAAGCAAAGTACTGCTCATCTGCATCCACAGAAACCATTTCAATTCAATAATTTAAGAAGAAAATGATAAACGAGCATCTGGGTATGTCTCAAATGGCTCTCCAGACCCACTTACTATTGGGATTAAGAGACCCATCTCAAATTTTCTGCTTGTTTTGTGCACAGAGTAACAGAGAGAGAGAGGGAGAGAATTACCGAGTGGGTGAACTCCAAGAAGAGGTGGTTTGGAGAGAGAGTGAACAATAGTGAAGGACGAGGCCAGAAGAAAACAGGCGATGAGTAGAGGTATAAAACTCGCATCCATGAGTTGGGTCTCCTTCACTTGAGGAATGATGGAAAAGGAAGGAAAACTTGTTATTGTGCTGAAACTGAAACACTGACTTCCAAAATGGAAGTTCCTTCCACTGTGAAAGTCAAGGTCAATGAAACGCAGTCCCTAATTTTATACAAGAGCATTTTTTGGGTTAAAGTGTCCATAATTTTATTCAAGAGCATTTTATACGAAAGCATTTTTAGGAGTTATTCTCATCATTTTTTTTTTAGGGAAATAGCTTAAAATGCCACCATTTTCATAATTTTAACTGAAAATACCACCCTTTCCCAATTTTTTTTTACAACTATCACCTATAAATATATAATTATTGTCCACTCATTGCTGATTTTTCACATGTTCAGAAATTTTGTTCTCTCTTAGCTCACTCAGCTCTCTCTCTCTCTAGCACAGCTCTCTTTCTCTTTGGTATCTATCTATCGCAGCTCTCTGTGTCTCTCTTGGCTCTCTCTCTCTCTCTCTCTCTCTTTCTCTCTCTAGCGCAACTCTTAGAGTAAATGAGGTAGTGATAGACATCGCGGATCAGGCAGATGGAGCTGCTGAGAGCGTGGCTAATCAAGCGGACGCCGAAGAGGTTGTAGATTAGGGATCTTCTGCTGGTGTCTCGGAGTAAATGAAGACTCTTTTGTTTCTTTTCAGCTTTTGTAGTCTGCTTTCTTGTGTAGAATAATTAGTCTTATCTAACCATCTTCTCTTTGTTGAACTTGGCCGGTTGGTCAGCTTGTTATGGAAATTTTAATTATTGTTTCAACTTCAATTTGCATATTGACTTGTGAACTGCTTGCGTAACCAACCAATATCTTAATTGTGTGTCTCCCTTAGGAGATTTACGAGTGCCTGGGTCCCCCTTGAGGGACTCCGGGCGTGTTCTGCACATCTCATGGGATGCTTTGGTCGTCGCCCTGCGTCTCCCAAAGGATGCTGCTTATGTGCAACTGCATGACTATTCTGTTTCCCTTAGGAAACGGATAGGAACATGGATACCTCCCTTTGAAAGCACGGAGACCTCCCTTAGGAAATTCATGGCGCACCCTGCGTCTCCCTTAGGACGCTCCTTACGGGCAACTGTATGACTATCCTACCTCCCTTAGAAAATGGATAGGAACCTGGATACCTCCCTCAGAAAGCATGGAGACCTCCCTTTTGGAAAATTCCTGGCACACCCTGCGTTTCCTTTAGGACGCTGCTTTACGGGCTGCATCTCCCAAAGGACATTTCCGGTTGTCGCCCTGCATCTCCCTTAGGACGCTCCTTATGGGCAACTGTGTGACTATCCTGTCTCCCTTAGGAAACGGATAGGAACCTGGATACCTCCCTCAGAAAGCATGGAGACCTCCTTTTGGGAAATTTCTGGCGCACCCTGCGTCTCCCTTAGGACGCTGCTTTGCGGGCTGTGTCTCCTGAAGGACGCTTCTGGTTGTCGCCCTGCGTCTCCCTTAGGACACTCCTTATGGGCGATTGTTTTGCGGTGATTTGCTTGCCATTGTCGGTAACCAGCGACTGTGGTAAGCGAAACCGGCAAATGATGTTTCTCCAGATGAATCACTCCACATCGGCTTCTTTAGTAGAGGATAGAGCTTCGGCCTCGATCCATTTAGTAAAGTAGTCGGTGACGACGATCATCATGTCCTTCTTGGCGGGCGCCGGTGGCAAGGGACTGGCGTGAGAAATAACTAACGTACAAATTAAACCCTATAAATCATGCAATCGTAGTACGAGTAAGTAGGGATCATTCTATTCCGGGGATTAGGAGGGATGCTAATCAACACAAATTAAATTTATTAAACTAGAACTAAGTTAAGGGAACAATGATTGGGGGGAGTTGGATGATTTAGACCAAAGTAAAATTGACAGCAGCAAATAACTAAGATGTGAATGAAATATGGATTAAGGGATAGCTAGAGGATTCTTCTCCACACATGGAACATATGCATACAAATCGATCTCCAGTTACTCTTTTAATAAAGTACGAATGACAAAGCCCCAAATTAATTGTGAACTGCACTAATTAACTCTCAGATTTTCCTAAGTTCATTGAATTGGACTCAGCGACTCAATCAAATTATTCTTATCAAGTTCCCTATATGAACAGCATGATAGAGATACATATCAAAGATTATTAAGTTCTATGAACATCATAAGCTTTGACAAAGCAATTGTAACTATGAAAAGCATGATACTCCTGCCAGGAATTTACTTAACACAATCATGACTAGTGACTTTTACTACTTGTGAATATAAGTTCATAACGATTAGGTGAAATTCCCTCATATTCTAGCATCAAATCCCTGCATGCAAACTAAGTATGCATCCTTAATAAACATGCAAGAATAAGTCCTGAATAAAACAGAAAAGTAAATCACATTCATACTTTACGAAATCATAACTGGAAGTGATCAATTCATATAAAACATATGTCCATGGCTTCGAATTCACCTCTAACTAAGAAGAAATTCAGTTACTCATATTTAATAATTGAAAAACAATATAGAATGGAAATACATAAGATAGGATAAAGAGAAGAAAAGAACTAGATGATGGCAGCAAGGAATTCCCAAGACAGCTCCAAGTTTTGCTCCTTTTGCAACTAGCTATCTCTCTCTCTCTCTCTCTCTCTCTCTCTCTCTCTCTCTCTCTCTCTCTCTCTCTCTCTCTCTCTCTTTCTCTCTCTCTTTCTCTATTTGAATGTGTATGAGTAATGGATGAAGTGAAGTGATGGATTGTTGAATGATGTTGTGTTTAGAATTGGAGTGCTATTTATAGGGAGAATGGAAGGGGAATATTTGAATTGAATATGGTTTATGCCAATAGCACTTGTAATTAGAAACTCATTCTTTTGGCTAGTGCTCTTCACCAACAACTCCCACTAGATAGCACTTGTAATTAGAAACTCATTCTTTTGGCTAGTGCACTTCACCAACAACTCTCACTAGATAGTGCTTGTAATTAGAAACTCATTCTTTTGGCTAGTGCACTTCACCAACAAATCCCACTAGATAGTCATGCATGACATTGCATTGCAGTCAGCTTGTGGGCCGATTTTGGGCTTGTTATTCACTCCAAAAAATCCTGAAAAAATATGGATCTTCAAGCCCTTTGTCTTATCTTTCCAAGAATATGCAGCCCAACTCAAGGAAAAATAGGAAAGACCTTCAAATTTCATTTTTGGCCCAGTAACGCAGATGCTGCCGAATTTTGACCTTGAGCTGCTAAATCATGGATAACTTCCTCTAGAAGACTCCAAATCATGAACCGTAAAATGCTACGGAAACTAGACTTCCGTATCTTTCCAATGATATATGGCTCATTATCTGGTTCTTCTTGAGCAAGTACAGGTTAATCCGTGAATGTGACTGATCTGCAGACACTGTTTTGAGCTAACTTGTCTTCAAAATGCATGTAATGAGTCTCATCCTTATTACACTGAAACATACACAAACTTTATTAAAAGCACAAGTTTAACTCAAAAACATAACCAAATCATAAGTTAGAAGGGTACAGAAAGATATGTAATTATGCACTGATCAGGGACCCACTAGGTCAATGGCCCATTGCATGAATGGCCATGGATTGTTTTGTGGATGGTAGACTTCGGCAGGCAAGTTAGGAATCGGCTTGTATCGTTGGCAGCGATCACATTTCTTAACATATTCGGTGGAGTCATGTCTCATGGTAAGCTAGAAGTAGCCTATGTTTAGAGCCCTTTGGGCAAGTGACCTGCCCCCAGTGTGGTTGCCACACTCGCCGTCATGAATTTTGCAGAGAACCTCAAGTGTTTAAGGGTACTTTATGCAGGTAATATGAGGGTCGGAGTATGATCTGCAGATGAGCTTGTTGCCATGCATGTAGTATCTTGCAGCCTTATGCTAGACTTTTCTAGCTTTGGACTTGTCCGTTGGTAGGTTTCCATTCATTAAGTAGTCGACGATGGGGTCTTGCCAGCTGGGGTCCTTGTCAATCTGCACTATGTCGATCAGCTCTACTTCTTCAGTGCTTGACCCGGTCAAGGTGTTCGACCGAGATGGAGCATCTGAACTGGGTGTCTAACGCTGATCCAAGGCTGTCTAGTGCGTCTGCATGCGCGTTCTCTGCCCGGGGCACTTGTTGGATGGTGAAGATAGGAAACGCCTTCAACAGCTCTTGAACTTTGTCAAGGTACAAGATCATTCTTCGATGCTTTGCCATGTATTCACCTGACGCTTGATTTGTGATCAACTGGGAATCTGAGTAGATGGCTAGCTTCTTGATTGCGAGCTCCTTTGCCAAGCGCAGGCCAGCGAGCAATGCCTCGTATTCTGCCTTGTTGTACAAGGTCGGGAAGCCAAGCGTGATAGCTTGTTCCAACAGGGTTCCATCCGGGGTGGTGATGACGACCCGTGCTCCAGCTCCCTTTTGGTTCGACGCTCGGTCAGCGGAGGTCCCGTATGCTTTTGAACTTTCCTTCTTTTGTTGACCAACTTCTCTTCTTCGGTTGATGAGGTGAATTTTGCGACGAAGTCTGTTAATGCCTGAGCTTTTATTGCAGTTTTTGGCTCTATAGCCCACTTCATGAATCGCTGAGAAGTGTCAGGGCTGTGGAGGATTGATCTAAAAGGAAAGTCGGTCATGATGTTGCGTCGATTCAGCTGCACCAAAATAGATTCAGCTGCATCCTCAACTTGTGATACTCGCAAGTGCACGAGCCGTTGGTAGTTTAGCATATGTAAGTGCGAGGTCGATCCCACGAGGATTGATGATAGATTGATTTAATTCAATTCCCTGTACAAAACAGAAATGAAAAAAAGAAAGAAAATGAATCAAACAAGAAAGAAAGAAAAGAAATTAACTCAAACGAATAAGTTCCCAAGTTCAATTTAGATTAACGGATTGATTCTAGCTAAAGTATGATTAAGCCATGGTGTCTGGTCATAACCTTGTGTTCCTAATTCCTTAACTTGATCATTTGTTGTCTAACCTAAATTAAGCATTAGGAACCCATTAAGCATAGAAGAACATTTTAAACAACCAAGCATGTATCTAATCCCTGTTGTCGAATGTCCATACATACTCTTCCTATTCATAGTTCAATTCAAATTAAAGCATGGTGTCTACTCTTAATTCAAACCAAGATAGCTAACATGCAAGCCTTAATGGTGATCAATCATTCAAACTAGCATATTAACTTATAAGCATAATGAATAAGAACAAAAACCATAATTGAAACTTGGAAACTACTCAAACTTGAATACTTAAAGAAAAGAATTTACATAGCAATGGAAAATTAAGAAGAACTTAGAAGAACTCAAAGAAACATTTAGCAAAAGAATTTTATTACAACAATTGAGAACTATAAAGGAAAACTAAGAGAATTTGAGGGAGAGAAGGGAGGGGAGCTCTAGAGAAATGTTTGAGAGCTCCCCCCCTTGGGGTGTGTTTACAAGCTTGGGAAACCTCACGATTTATAGGCCTAAGGAAGTTGAAAATCTAAATTAAATATTGCTTTCCACTCACTTCATCAACTTCACTTAACACACCATTACATTTGAAAACAATTTTTCTTTCTTTAAACTTAGTGTTGCAACTCCCACTTCAATTATAAGACTTGAATATGCTTCATCTAACCTTCCTACAAGATAGTGCACTTCACCAACAATTCCCACTAGATAGTGCATTTCATCATGCATATGTCATGCATGACAATGCATTGCACTCTTTTTTTGGGTTCGTTTTGGGCTTGTTAATACATTCATAAAATTCTGGAAAAATATGGATCTTCAAGCCCTTTGTCTTATCTTTCCAAGCATATGTAGCCAACTCAAGGAAAAATCGGAAAGACCTTCAAATGTCATTTATGGCCCAGTAACGCAGATGCTGCCGAATTTTGACCTTGATCTACTAAATCATGTATAACTTCCTCTAGAAGACTCCGAATCATGAACCGTAAAATGCTACGGAAACTAGACTTCCGTATCTTTCCAATGATGTATGGCTCATTATCTGGTTCTTCTTGAGCAAGTACAGGTTAATCCGTGAAATTGAATGATCTGCAGACACTGTTTTAAGCTAAATTGTCTTCAAAATGCATGTAATGAGTCTCAACCTTATTACACTGAAACATACACAAACTTTATTAAAAGCACAAGTTTAACTCAAAAACATAACCAAATCATAAATTAGAAGGGTATAAAAAGATATGTAATTATGCACCGATCAAATACCCCCAAACCTAGATTTTACTAGTCCTCGAGTAAAACAAAAGGAAAACAAAGATAAAAACAAAACGAGAAATTTATTAGACCACTTTCGTAGGTAACTCGATTGCATTGAGCGCATGCAACAAGCCTTTAAACCTCTAGGCATCCCTAGTAGGAGGAGTTGTGTCTCCTGAGGGTTTAATAGGAACGATACCCACAAACGCTTTACTGACTCTACAAAACAAAAGGTTAGAAAACTAACTTTGAAAACAACTAATGAAAATGAAAGAAAACTTTAGTCATACCTCCAACACCATAGAGTTGCCAAGATAGATGATCAATAACTGTGTAAAGTGGAAGCTATAGCTCAAAGGCACACGGCTTCAAAGTAAACATACTCAAATCTTGAAGGAAGAACATGCTTCAACTCTAATTCTCACATATAGCACTCAATCACTCAGAACCTATGGTTTTATTCTCTCAAACAAGTATAATGAGTATATGAAATAGAAGCACAATATTTGGTTAGATCTCATGAAGGGAATCAAATACTAAGAATAGAGATACACACATACATACCAACACCCATGAATACATCTTCAAAGATCAGCTAGGTCTTTCACAAGGTTGCAATGAAAGGCTAAGGTTGCATTCCTCATTGACTTAAGAACATACCAAGGTTGCATTCCTCATTGACCTGCAAGGTGTCATTGATTTAGAATGGTATGGCTGCAACTTCATAGCATCATCTGGCATAGACCTTATATTTCACATTTAGATCAAATCGAAACACTTTCTCTTTATTTTTCTTATTTGCTGACTTGATTTTTTTTTTTTTTTTTTTTTTTTTTGAAACTTGCACAGATTCACACCAATTTACATTTAGGCATGTGGCAGCAACTTTCTTGCTTCAAACTTTAACTTGGCACACCTTGGTATATTTATAAGCTTTATAAGGTATGGCTATAATAAGTTAAATATCTCAGATTGAGATACAAAGTTAGGGGAATCATGAGGGTGATAAAAGAAAATGGCTTGAAGTGTTTGGCTGCAACAGAGCTGATGGAACACACAAATGGGTAGGGTGAAAAGAAAGCACAAAGAATGGTTATACACACATAACCTAGTATCACTTCAATGAGTTCATTCATGAGTGAACGCATGCACCTGATATCTGCAAAGAGAATCATCCTTAGTATTCAATCAAAATGGAACAATGAGATCATTTAGAGTGAATTGAAGAAAATAAGTAGAGATGAGGAATAGAAACACTTTAAACCCTCTCAAGAAGGCAATTAGGCTCGAAATAGCTCACTAGGGTAGTCTCCACTATTCTCCTTCAAGAATCTGAGAATGGTACTTTAGCCAGCAGAATTCTAAGAGCAAAAGCTTTGTGAAGTGTAAAATGTTTGATATGAAAATCTCAATGGCAGCTCCATAACATTGGTTGTATGACATTTGAAATACAAGTGAACAAAAATTGAAAACACAAATCAAATAACAAAAATTGAAAATTGAAAACACAAATGAAAAAAAAAAAAAAAATTGAAAACCTCCATTAATACCCCCAGACCTGAATTGGACATTGTCCATAATGTGAAAGCCTATAAGAAAATAGAAAACAGGGGTTAAGGGTAACCTGGCACTGCATGGTTCATCCTTCAAACATAGCATTTCTCAAAATGCTATCGATGGCTGAGCTCACCCATGGCTCTTCTTCTGACTCACTTTCCGAAGGATCTGAAACAGACGAATCATATAGGGCTCCATCTATCATCAACTCATCCATCTGCTCCACGAAGTCTCGGAGCCTTGTGGTCATATACCCTAACTGGAAGTCAAACTCATTAAGCACACTTAAGTAAATATCAAACTCAACTCGGATGTTACCTGTACAATACATATGACTGCTCAACACAACAGTTCTTGCCACAAACCTCCTATCTAGCAGATATACCCTCCAAGCATCTAGACAATGTGCCAGCGCCGCAAGTTGCATCTCTTCTAATCCACAATCCAGATCCCAATTTGGAATCATGTCTTTAATTTCCTCTATCGCTCTACCTCTATGAAACAGAAAGGCATCTATGGTAACTTCTGAGGGATCCATGGCAAACACAACCACGAGCACCTCAATCACCTCAAACACCCGTTGCACAATGGTATCCTTTCCCTTAGGATCTTCTGGTGGGATATCTGGCAGTGAGCTCAACAAAACCATTGGGCTAGGCACCTTCACCATGCTCAATTCGGACTTCTTCTCCTTGAGCTTTCCACTGACGGCCTCCTGGAGTTTATCCATTAACAAGATCTACAATAAGCAACAATTTGGAGAAGGTTTGATTCGGGAGGAAGAGGAAGTTGAGATGTTCAGGGGTTAGTGGGCGGCTAGATAAAATGAAAGATGGAGAGTTAATTTTAGGGTTAATGTGGGTAGTGTTTCAGTGTTTGGCAGTCCACAATAACTTAATATCTAGCCACTAATAAACATTTACAAATATTAGTATTTTATCAAAAATAAAAATAAAAAAGAAACACTAATATAAAACAAAATAAAATAAAATAAAATTTTAATTTTTTTTATTTAATTTATTTAATTTTTTTAATTCAAAAAGAAAAATGAAAGAGAAAAATTTATTTTAAAAACATACGAATATACAAGTGACTCACGGGTTACCAATTAAGAACCTCAGAAAACACAGCCAGGGGATCCTGGAAGTTTGGAGAGGTCACAATGGTCCTTCTTAAAAATCAAACTTCTTAGACACCGAAGGTGTCGCCTATAGAACTCCTAGACACTATATTAACAGAGATGCTCATTGGAGTTACCATAAGTCAACTCATATGAAAAATCTTTTTTTTTTTTTTTTCATAAGCTTGCAAGACATTGAACAAAATTATACTAAGCAAAACAAGGCTCACACAACTTAACTCCACCACAAAACCTAACAAAATTGTCAATCCCTACCCCCAAACTCAAATTGAACATTGTCCTCAATGTTAAAGTATAACAAAGATGAGTGAGAACATGTAAATAATAAGGGGAAAATTTAAGACAAAGGATTAGAGAAACTCCCTCTTGATGCAATTAGGTCGACCGCTACCAAGCATCTTATTCTTCAACACATGGGTTGCCTCCCAAGAAGCGCCTTAGTTAATGTCTTGGCAAGACATTATGCCATTAGCTAACTTGATTGTACGAAGGGAAGATGATCCACCACATGACCAGTTTGAGTTCCAACTGACACTCCCTCATGGAATGGCTTTAAACGTTGTCCATTTACTTTGAAAGTTGAGCCATCTTTAGGGTTTTGAATCTCCACAGCTCCATAGGGAGAAACATTAACCACAGTGAATGGGCCAAGCCACCTAGACTTCAATTTTCCTGGAAAGAGACGCAAACGTGAGTTAAACAAAAGAACTAACATACCTTTGCTGAACTCTTTCCGTTGAATGTTCCTGTCATAGTAACTCTTGGTACGTTCTTTGTAAAGCTTTGCATTCTCATAGGACTCATGTCTAATTTCTTCCAATTCATTGAGCTGAAACTTTCTAACATGGCCGGCCTTGTCTAGATCAAAATTCAACTTCTTGATGGCCCAAAAAGCATTGTGTTCAAGCTCCATTGGCAAGTGACAGGCTTTCCCAAATACAAGACGATAAGGGCTCATTCCGATGGGAGTCTTATATGCAGTCCTATAAGCCCATAATGCATCATTGAGCTTGGCAGCCCAATCTTTCCTTGTACTATTCACCACCTTCTCTAGGATCTGCTTAATTTCTCTGTTGCTTATTTCTACTTGACAAGAAGTTTGAGGATGATATGGTGTAGAGACACGGTGGGTGATGTTGTACTTCTTCATGAGTGCTTCAAATGGCTTGTTGCAGAAGTGGCTACCTCCATCACTAATGACAGCCCTTGGAGTACCAAACCTTGTGAAAATATTGTCCCTCAAGAACTTCAGCACCACCTTATGATCATTGGTTTTGGTGGCTATGGCTTCCACCCACTTAGACACATAATCAACAGCAACAAGTATGTAGGTATAACCAAAGGAAGATGGGAATGGTCCCATGAAATCAATACCCCATACATCGAAGAGTTCCACAAAGAGTATGTTCTTCAATGGCATTTCGTTCCTGCGGCTTATGTTTCCCATCCTTTGACACCTATCACACTTAACACAAAAATTAAATGCATCTTTGAATAGAGTAGGCCAAAAGAAACCTGATTGCAAAATTTTAAGTGCTGTTTTCTTAGCTCCAAAGTGGCCTCCACAAGCCAATTCGTGGCTGTGCCTAAGGATGCTTTCTTGTTCTTCTTCTGGAACACATCTTCTAATGAGTTGATCTGGGCAATGCTTGAATAAGAAAGGTTCATCCCAGACATAATGTTTCACCATGGAGAAGAACTTCTTCTTGTCCTGATAAGTTAGATCATTTCTAAGAACACCACAAGCAAGATAATTAACAAAATCAGCATACCATGGCTCTTTGACTTGGACAACATATAGTTGTTCATCTGGAAAAGTCTCATTCAATGGTAATACAGCTTCTCCTTGGTCTTCAACCACAATTCTGCTCAAATGGTCAGCCACCACATTTTCACATCCCTTCTTGTCTCGAATCTCCAAATCGAACTGTTGCAGCAAGAGAATCCATCTGATCAAGCGTGGTTTGGCATCATTCTTAGTGAGCAAGTATCTAAGAGCAGCATGGTCAGAATAAACAATTACTTTAGAACCAACAAGGTAAGAACGAAATTTTTCTAAAGCAAAAACCACAGCAAGCAACTCCTTCTCTATTGTGGAGTAATTGAGTTGGGCATCATTCAAGGTCCGGCTCGCATAATGAATCACATGGGGAAGCTTGTTCTTCTTTTGACCTAAAATTGCACCAATAGCAAAGTCGGAGGCATCACACATTATTTCAAATGGTAAAGACCAATCTGGAGCTATGATAATAGGGACTGAAGTTAGCTCTTTCTTCAAGGTCGTAAAAGCTTCCATGCAAGGTTCGTCAAACTCAAAAACAGCATCCTTAGCAAGAAGATTACACAATGGTCTTGAAATGCTTGAAATTTTTTTGATGAACCTTCTATAGAATCCGGCATGGCCCAGAAAGCTTCTAACTCCTTTAACAGAGGAAGGGGGTGGTAAATTTGAGATGATATTTATCTTGGCTTTGTCCACTTCAATTCCCTTGCTTGAAATAACATGGCCTAGCACAATTCCTTGTCTTACCATGAAGTGACACTTCTCCCAATTCAAAATCAGATTTGTTTGCTGACATCTTTTAAGCACTAGAGACAAGTGGTGAAGACAATCATCAAAAGATGAACCAAAAATTGAAAAATCATCCATAAATACCTCCATGAATCGTTCCACCATATCAGAAAAGATTGCCATCATACATCTTTGGAAAGTTGCTGGAGCATTGCACAAACCAAATGGCATCCTTCTATAAGCAAACGTACCAAATGGGCATGTGAATGTGGTTTTCTCCTGGTCTTCCGGAGCAATGGGAATTTGATTATAACCTGAAAATCCATCAAGAAAACAGTAGTAAGCATGGCCAGATAAACGGTCAAGCATTTGATCAATGAAAGGCAAGGGAAAATGATCTTTTCTCGTGGATGTGTTCAACTTCCTGTAATCAATGCAAACTCTCCACCCGGTGATAGTTCGTGTTGGAACTAGCTCATTCTTCTCATTCTTTACAACAGTGATTCCAGACTTCTTTGGAACAACTTGCACAGGACTCACCCACTTAGAATCTGAAATTGGGTATATGATTCCTACATCAAGTAGCTTTAAAACTTCAGCCCTAACCACCTCTTTCATGTTGGGATTTAACCTCCTTTGTGCATCACGAGATGGTTTGTTGTCTTCTTCCATTAAAATTCGGTGCATGCACATGCTTGGACTAATTCCTTTGATGTCTGCTATGGTCCATCCAATGGCTGTTTTATGCTCTCTTAGAACTTCAATTAAGCTGTCCTCTTCATGTAAGGTGAGACCTACAGCAATTATAACAGGGAGAGTTTCATTAGCGCCCAAATAAGTATACTTAAGATGATTGGGTAGAGGTTTAAGTTCTAGCTTTGGTGGGGTGATAATGGATGGCTCCAATTTTGTGGAGGATGGTCCAAGAGGCTCGAGTGGTGGCCTAAAGGATGGTGGATATGGCTGAAACACTTCTAAGGCAGCCATCACTTCTTGGAACTCTGATTCATAAAGATCTTCCTCTTCTTGTGTTAGAACCGCTTCTAGAGCATCATTAGACTTTTTCTGCACAATTTTAGAAGAAATCTCATGATCCATAACATCAATTGAAAAACAAGTATCATGAGTGATAGAAGGTTGAGAGAGAGCATCAAACACTTTAAATTCAACCACCCAAAACAGTCATGGAGAGGGTGCCATCTTTCACTTTGATGATTGTGTCTGCAGTGGCCATAAATGGTCGTCCGAGGAGAATGGGATCAACACGGTCTCCATATGGGTTATCCTCCATATCCATCACTACAAAATCAGCCGGAAGAATGAGTGTATTAACTTGAACTAAAATATCTTCAACAATACCTTTTGGATATTTGATAGAATGATCAGCTAGTTCAAGACGGATTGACGTTTTCTTCATCCCTTCTAAACCAAACTCTTGATAAACTGAATATGGCATTACATTGATGCTTGCTCCCAAGTCCAACATGGCTCTTCCAACCTTCTTATCTTCGATGTTAATGGGAATGTCAAAGCTGCCAGGATCTTCTAGTTTTGGTGGAAGCTTCCTTTGCAACACAGCACTCACATTTTTGTTGAGCTTTACTTCTTCACTTGGAGCAAAATTGAGCTTGTGAGTTATCAAGTGCTTGATGAACTTTCCATATGCAGGGATCTGTTTAACAACATCAAGCAAGGGCAAATTGATATTAACTTTACTCAAAATATCATAAATCTCTTTAAACGCCTTATCTTGATTTGCTTTCTTCAAACGGCATGGAAATGGAATCGGTGGAATATATGGAGGAGGTGGGATGTATCTATCTTGATGAAGATGTGATGGCACAAATTTGTCATCTCTTTTACGCAATTGAAATGGATTGGGTTCCTGAGAATCAGATTTGGCCTTAGGAGCAGATTGGGACGTTTTGAGTTGTTCTTCTTCCATAGCTGTGGTTTCCTCTTCATCTTTATCCTCTACAATCAAAACATCATTTGATAGATTAGAACCAACTTTGTTATCAACAATCGTACCTGATCTGAGCACATGAACGGCCTTGGCTTCTTGGTTTTTTGGATTGATCACGGTTTGGCTTGGCCATTTCCCAGGCTCTCTTTGAGCTATTTCCGTTGCTATCTGGCCTAATTGGACTTCCAACTTGGAGATGGCAGCTTGTGTAGTTTGCTGAAAATTGGATTGGTTGATTGCCATTTGCTTCACTATATCCTCCAATGATGATGATTGTTGTGGCCTTTGGAGTGAAGGGGGATTTGCTTGATTCTGTGTATTCCTCCATGAAAAGTTTGGATGATTCCTCCAACCTGGATTATAACTTTGAGAATATGGATCATTTATTGGACCTCGGTTGTAGGAATTTACCAACTTAGCTTGCTCTTGCACAAATTCTGGATATGCTGTCCCAAAGGGACAAGAAATGGTAGGATGATCATGAGTTTCACAGATGTTACACACTTCCTTTGAAGGGTTTCTTGAGTTCAATGCAAGGAGGGCATCTAGCTTTTGTTCCAATTTGGAAATCTGCACACTGGAAGAATCATTAGAACCACCAGCAATACGTTTACCTCTTGTATCAATGTGTTGGGTCTCCATTGCTATCCCCTCAAAGAGTTCATATGTTTCTTCTGGAGTCTTAGTCTTATAAGAACCACCTGCAAAATTAGTGACAATATTATGACTAGAGGGGGTTAGTCCTTTATAAAACATACGCATCTGAAGCTTCAATGGAATCCCATGATGAGGACATTGATTGAGCAGCCCATTGAATCTCTCCCATGCTTCACAAAACGACTCATCATCTTGTTGTGCAAATAGGAAGATCTTGTCCCTAAGCATGTCGGTTTTTTGCGTGGAGAAGTATTTCTCCAAGAACTTCTTTTGAATGGCTCCCCAAGTCGTGAGTGTACCAGGCTTCAAAGAATTCAACCAATATTTCGCCTTATCTTTCAAAGTGTAAGGAAACACTCTCATTCGAAGTTGATCTTCCGTCACACCTGTCAAGGGAAAAGAGCTCACAACATTAAAAATATCCTTTATATGAGTTAATGGATCTTCATTAGGTAAACCATAAAAGGAAGGCAGCATATTAAGATAAGAAGATTTAAGCTCATAGTTTCGGGCTGCGGTGGACAGCAAGATGCTTGAAGGGGATGCTGGAATTGTTGGGATATCAAGGTCTCCCATGAACTCATTGGCAGCCATCGCTTCTTCTTCTTCTTGGTCTGAACTTGATTCCGAATTTGAAGGTGAAGAACCTGGGAGGTCAGTGTGGATAGCAAGACCTTCAAATGTGGCAATGACTTGCTCTTTTGCAGTTTCCAACTCTCTTTCAGAGATCACCCGGTTTGGTTGCAAAGATGGCCCTGCGTTCAAAGATCTCGAACGTTGGAACGAAGACCTCACTTGTTCAAGGAAGGGATTTTTAGACATAAACAACCTGAAACAGAAAATAACTTGAGTTAATTAGTACTACTAAAAGAATAGGGTAACCTTGGGAACATAACCAGGGAAGAACTTTCGTTCAGTCCCCGGCAACGGCGCCAAAAACTTGTTGCGTCGATTCAGCTGCACCAAAATAGATTCAGCTGCATCCTCAACTTGTGATACTCGCAAGTGCACGAGCCGTTGGTAGTTTAGCATATGTAAGTGCGAGGTCGATCCCACGAGGATTGATGATAGATTGATTTAATTCAATTCCCTGTACAAAACAGAAATGAAAAAAAGAAAGAAAATGAATCAAACAAGAAAGAAAGAAAAGAAATTAACTCAAGCGAATAAGTTCCCAAGTTCAATTTAGATTAACGGATTGATTCTAGCTAAAGTATGATTAAGCCATGGTGTCTGGTCATAACCTTGTGTTCCTAATTCCCTAACTTGATCATTTGTTGTCTAACCTAAATTAAGCATTAGGAACCCATTAAGCATAGAAGAACATTTTAAACAACCAAGCATGTATCTAATCCCTGTTGTCGAATGTCCGTACATACTCTTCCTATTCATAGTTCAATTCAAATTAAAGTATGGTGTCTACTCTTAATTCAAACCAAGATAGCTAACATGCAAGCCTTAATGGTGATCAATCATTCAAACTAGCATATTAACTTATAAGCATAATGAATAAGAACAAAAACCATAATTGAAACTTGGAAACTACTCAAACTTGAATACTTAAAGAAAAGAATTTACATAGCAATGGAAAATTAAGAAGAACTTAGAAGAACTCAAAGAAACATTTAGCAAAAGAATTTTATTACAACAATTGAGAACTATAAAGGAAAACTAAGAGAATTTGAGGGAGAGAAGGGATGGGAGCTTTAGAGAAATGTTTGAGAGCTCCCCCCTTGGGGTGTGTTTACAAGCTTGGGAAACCTCACTATTTATAGGCCTAAGGAAGTTGAAAATCTAAATTAAATATTGCTTTCCACTCACTTCATCAACTTCACCTAACACACCATTACATTTGAAAACAATTTTTCTTTCTTTAAACTTAGTGTTGCAACTCCCACTTCAATTATAAGACTTGAATATGCTTCATCTAACCTTCCTACAAGATAGTGCACTTCACCAACAATTCCCACTAGATAGTGCATTTCATCATGCATATGTCATGCATGACAATGCATTGCACTCTTTTTTTGGGTTCGTTTTGGGCTTGTTAATACATTCATAAAATTCTGGAAAAATATGGATCTTCAAGCCCTTTGTCTTATCTTTCCAAGCATATGCAGCCCAACTCAAGGAAAAATCGGAAAGACCTTCAAATGTCATTTATGGCCCAGTAACGCAGATGCTGCCGAATTTTGACCTTGATCTACTAAATCATGTATAACTTCCTCTAGAAGACTCCGAATCATGAACCGTAAAATGCTACGGAAATTAGACTTCTGTATCTTTCCAATGATGTATGGCTCATTATCTGGTTCTTCTTGAGCAAGTACAGGTTAATCCGTGAAATTGAATGATCTGCAGACACTGTTTTAAGCTAAATTGTCTTCAAAATGCATGTAATGAGTCTCAACCTTATTACACTGAAACATACACAAACTTTATTAAAAGCACAAGTTTAACTCAAAAACATAACCAAATCATAAATTAGAAGGGTATAAAAAGATATGTAATTATGCACCGATCACATGACAATGACTCGATGAGCTTGGTAGTAGGGTCACAGCTTTCTTGCGGAAACTACAAGAGCCAAAGTGAGCTTCTCCAATTTCAAGTAGCGAGTCTCTGCATTAAGGAGAGCTTTTGATGTGTAGAATACCGAATGTTGGGCCCCCTAGTTCTTCTCGGATAAGAGCTGAGCTGACGGCTTAATTGGACATTGCCAGGTACACGAACAAGTTTTTACTAGGAACTGGCTTTGAGAGCAAGGGAGGTGAAGTGAGGTAAGGCTTCAGATTCTGGAAAGCTACTTTGCACTCCTCATACTATTTGTCTCTTTGTCCTTTCTTCAAAACTTTGAAGAATGGTCCGCACTTGTCAGTGGATCTCGAGAGGAATCGGTTGAGGGTCGCTGCTCTGCCGGTCAGACTTTGTATTTCCTTCACTGTGGAAGGCGACTTCATCTTGAGAATGGCTTTGATTTGACGTGGGTGTTCCTCGATACCTATCTGAACTCATCAAAAAGCTAAACTCCACAGCGGTGTCAAAGCAAAAAGAATGATAGAACACTATTTTCTACACTTGTTAGGACCAGTCTTGTACCCACCCTTTGTAGGCTTGCCCCAAGGTGTTCGAGAACCCTTTCCATGAGAACCACTACTCTGGCTCTTACCCTCGGCTCCACCATGAGGATGGTCTATTGGATTCATTACCACTCCTCGAACTGTTGGTCTGCGGCCTAACCCCCGGTTTTGCCCAGCCTTGTAGAGCTTCTTTAGCTTATTTCCTTCACTGGGGACCGTACCAATCGTGGCCTGGCACTTAGAATCAATCCATTTTTCAACACCTGAAGGCAGTCTCACTTGACACCTTGAATTGGGTTCTTTCAAAATATTTGCATAAGTGCCTGGTGCTCAAACTAACTTGCCACCTTGACCTAGGTGCATCTCGATGCTGTGTATTTTGGCCTGAATGTGCATATCGGCAAGCCCATGCACCTTCCAAATTGTGAATTGACATCATAGTGAAACAACTGATTACTTGCCCCACCTACACAGAGCTGGCCCTTGGGGAGGGCAACTGGGGCCTGGGCCCGGGGCCCATAGTTGAAGAGGGCACCAAAAAAAATAAAGTTAAGCCATATATTATATACGTATAGAACAAAACAAATAAAAAAATAACCGGGAGTGCATTTTTGTTTAATCCTCCCTTCCCAAAAGCGCGTGCTCACCCATATATGCTAGCAAATATATTGTTTTTTAATCCTATCCCCACCCAAAAAAAAAAAAAAAAAAACATACCACACTAAGGTTTAGATTCTTGTTGTCTCAATTTTATTATGTATGTGGAAAGTGTAACAATATCAGTAAGATCCATTTCGGCAGCAACAAGGTCATGAAAATACAGCTTAGTTCAAAAATTCATTTATAATCTCCTCTTGGTCAAATTAACTCAAGTCAGCAGACATATCCACTTTGTAGAAAAGCATTAACGGCAACACTTTCAAATTGGGTGCTCCCATATTCATTCAGGCATAAAGACCATCTTTTGGTAAGCTTAATACAGCAACAATGGATAAAAGAATTAGATTTTTTGCCCCCTCATATTTCCCCAAAAAAGAAATAGTGAAAATTAAAATCCTCATTTTTATTTGCTCCTACATTTTCAGAGCAATCAAACGGCATTTTGGCTTAAATCTTGTCCTCAATGTGTTCAAAGCAAAAGCAACATTATATACTGACGAATTTTAACAGCTCCAATCAGCTAATTTAAATCCAGCTGCATATGATTTTTCCAACTGTATGATAAACAAAAAGAACACAAGGAGTTGTTTTTCTGGTTAAGGAAGATGCAATGAGGAAATATGACGAAATACCGGTGGAGAAAGTGTGACAGGTAGTGGTGATGCTGCTGATGGCGTTGAAGTGGCCACCGAGGAGCCTATTGAACAAGGTCAAAGAAACCGCTCGAGCTCTCCACAGAGCCATTCGATCCGCTTATTCTAGCCTTTATGAAAAAATTTCGGCGGTTGTATGGGGTGGTTAGGAGGAGGAGGAGAAGAATTTCCGGCAAAACCCGTTTGAAATGGTGGCCGGACGGCGGCAATTTCTAGCCGGGAAGTGGAAATGTCGTGGCTGCACACAAAGAGAGAGAGAGAGAGAGAGAGAGAGAGGGTCGGGGCCTACAGAGGGAAGGAGAGAGAAAATGAAGGGGTTTTATTAATCAAAATGCCGAAAATACCCTTGGCCTGAAAGGGCTTTTAAGTTACAACACTGATTCCGATTTGTGCACCGTTGGCTTTAGCAAGACTGTGAAATGAAAATGATGACTACACAAATTTCAACTTTTTTTGCTTTATGGTTTTTCTAAAAGACCTTTCTTTGTGAAATTGGATGGAAAAAACTTGCTGTGGGGTTTAGATTATTTTTCTAACGTGAAAGTGAGGTTTACTATATGGTATGGTAGTACAAATAGCAGTCTCATGCTAGCAAAACTCTGTTGTCTACATCTGATGTGACTGTGATTCAGAAGATAATATCTCTACAATGTTTGAAGGGCAACTCCTTTTCTGCCTGCTGAAAGGGTCTTTAAACGCAAGTACACAAGACATTTTCTGGTTGAACTTAATGCCTAAAATTGAGCGTGTTTTTATAACAAGTTGAAATCATGTTACATATCCTATTCTTGTTTGATTGTTAAGTAGTGATGCCGCTGGATGTCGCAATACATTCAGTGGTCCAAACCTAAGCTGTCATCGATTTGAATCTTGTTAATAGCTCTTACCACTTCTACGAGCCGAGCCCACTAGAAGGCAGATCGTTCACATACCGAGCCCACCAGAAGGCAGATCGTCCACAGACTGAGCCCACCAGAAGGCAGATCGTCCACATACTGAGCCCACCAGAGGACAGATCATCCACGTACCGACCTGACTAGGTGGCACATAGCCGGCTCATCCCCAAAGCAGGTAGACTGACAACAAAGATGGACCTTATGACGTACTTCCCATCATGACCAGAGCTGTCACACCACCGCTGGAACCCCTGTCAGACAGCATGGTGACCTGTCAGGCAGTCTGGTGACCTGGCAGGCAGCATGGTGATCTGGCAGGTAGCATGGTGAGTTGACAGGAGGCATGGTGGCCTGGAAAGTAACATTAAATGAGAGCCCGGAAATAAGCAATGATCTCCATTATAAATATCTTGGACCTCCTCCTATAAATACCTCTCACCAATCTTATGACAAAGGTAATAAAGTCTAACTAGTGAAAACAGATATGCCATATATGATCCCCATTGAAATAACTGACTTTGCCATCGGAGAGGTCTGAGCTGGTACCACCCAGTTCACCCTTATCCCTGATATATCTCTGTGTGCAGATCACCCTTCGGGGAGCACCTTTGCTACAGTTGAAGCAATCCTCCAGGTAAAGCTCCAGATCATCCCTATATGGGAGTGATATACGTGGGGCAACATTTGGCGCCGTCTGTGGGAAGAATAATTTACTTACTCACGAACAGAAGCTACATCCCCTCACCCATCTGAAGATAGAAGCAAGACGAAACCATGCTGAGAAACCGACACCTCCAGGGAGCTTCCGCAGGCGCGGCTGGGAGAAACGCGCAGAAGCGAAAAAAAGAAAGACAGAGGTCTGGCCGCTTACGAGGTCTCCAAGAAAAGATGAGCCAGATTCTGCGGGGCGTGAGGGATGTCCAGAATCTCAGCAACAATCTTCGCGCGCAGAATGAGATACTCCAGGAGAGTCACGCCGAGCTAGCCGACCGCGTTCGTACTCAGCAGCAGCAGGGGCCCGAGCCAACCGGCAACGGCAACACCGATGAGACCTCATCTTCAGCAACGGAAACCGCGATACCACAGCAGGACGTGCCCGATGCCCGGGGCATACTGAAGGAAAAGAAAGCCTGGCGAGAGCGCAACAGGCGCCTGGTGGAAACCCTCCGTAAAGAAAAGAACCAGGCCAACTCAGACGGAACGGTTGAGGAGGTCGATGACCTCACCTCCCAGCTCAGAAATCTGGTTACTGGTGAGCTGAGGAGTGTCTGGGATCGCCTCGGCCAGGTTGAGAAGTCGAAAATGCCCAGAGGACCGGAATTCACCGAGGAGGAGATCCCCTTACCATACACCCAGGACCTGTTGCAGGCTAGGGTGGTCGGTGACTCAAAGGCCCTGAAGATCCCGTTGTACGATGGAATGACGGACCCGTACGATCATTTGGACAATTTTCGCTATGCTATGGAGGGGCGTGGTGCGAATGAGGCGACAAAATGCCGCCTGTTTCCAACAACTCTTAAAGGCCCAGCCACGAGTTGGTTCAAAAGGCTCGCCCGGGAATCTATCAACTCGTTTGCCGAGCTCCGGAAAGTTTTTTTAGAACGGTACATGATCATCTCTGATCGGCTGTATACCGCTAACGATCTATCCACTGTCAGACAGCGACCAGATGAGAAGCTGCGAGATTACATCACCCGATTCAATAACGAGTATGCGCGCTGCGAAGGGTGCGATGAAGCTACCGCACATAATGCGCTCATGGGCGGCCTCCAAGGGGGAGACTTCTATTTTTCCCTTACCAGGAATCCACCAGAGATGTATAAGGACCTCCTCCGCGAGGCCACATGTTACTCCCGAGCTGAACAGCTGAACCTGGCCCGGAAGGCCACGGCGGGATCGATCTCGGGGGCTCACGACCCACATCACTCCAGAGACAAGAGAGCCAATGACTACGCCTACGACCGTTCGGCGAAGCGAAAAAAGGGAGACTCAAGGTCTACACCCCAGAGGAGCGACACCCGAGCCGACAAACAACGTCAGTATACCAATTATACCCCCTTGACCAAATCCAAAGGAGACATCTTCTCGGTCATCGCCAGCGAACCTCCCCATCCAAGCAGGAGGAGATTTCCTTACCGAGGCAAGAAGGACGACAGCAAATATTGCAAGTATCATCGTGATTACGGTCACCATACGGATGATTGCTACCAGTTAAAGGAGGAAATCGAGGCGCTCATCAGGCGTGGGAAGTTGAAAGAATATGTGGCAGGAGAGGCTGTCCCCATGGATGCCCAGGCACGGGATGACACCACTAGTAACCCAGGACCATCTCGGGTGTACATATCCACCATATCAGGTGGACCGACGGTGGCAGGCAACTCAAATCGGGCCATCAAGAGCTACGCACGGAGCTACCAGCACGGCCCCACCGAGGTAATGGCAATGGACGTATCTACTAACCCGGCTGCTCAACCTTCTAAACCCAGGGAGCCTGTGGTATTCTCCCAGAGTGACGCGATAGGCGTCCGTTTCCCCCACCACGACCCCTTGATTATTACCGCCGAGATTGCCCATTGCTCAGTAGCTCGGGTGTTCCTGGATGGGGGGAGCTCCGTCAACATTATCTTCCTTAGCACCTTCAGACAATTGGGGATACAGGAGGGCCTCCTTGACCGACGATGTCCGACCCTAGTGGCCTTTGGCGGCGGCCATATCCAGCCCCTTGGCCACATGCACTTGACCCTCTCCATTGGGGCATACCCTCGGCAAACCCGTACCACGACCAGTTTCGTTCTGGCAGATTGCCCCTCGTCATACAATGTTATCCTTGGACGACCTGCCATTGGCGACCTCGACCTCACCATCAACATGAGAGCACTCCTCATCAGATTTCCCACCCCGCATGGGGTCGGCAAGGTGCGAGGAGACCAGGAATCCGCTCGAACTTGCTATGCCTCCTCAGTAAAACTCAAAACGAGGGTTACCTACGAAATGTCCTGCGTTGAAACTCGGGAGGACGACGGCTTGCTCAGCTCGGCACTTATCGACCCACGAGGGGACATTAGCCCAATCAACCTGCAGTCAGTAGAGGATCTCGAGTGCATTGCACCCTTGCCGGCTTATCCTGATCGGCTCCTGCAGATCGGCACCCAGTTAACACCGACCCTCCGCCAAGAATTGGTGGCCTTCTTAACGCGAAACCTTGACCTCTTCGCTTGGTCTCATGAGGATATGTGTGGAATTAGCCCCGACGTAATCACCCATCGTCTCAGCATTGACTCGCAGTACCGGCCCATTCGCCAGAAGCGCCGAACGTACGACGCCGTTCGGTATGCCGCCATGAAGACCGAGGTCGATAAGTTACAACGGAATAACTTCATTCGCCCAGTGAACTACCCTTGCTGGCTTTCCAATGCGGTTATGGTTCGAAAGTCGGCGGATAAGTGGCGAATGTGTGTCGACTTTACCAACCTCAACAAGGCCTGCCCCAAGGATAGTTTCCCTCTTCCCCGGATCGACCAGCTGGTCGACGCCACGGCAGGACACGAATTGCTCAGCTTCATGGATGCTTATTCAGGATACAACCAGATCCGTATGCACCCAGCCGACTAGGAGAGCACTTCCTTTATCACCGATCGGGGCACATACTGTTATCAGGTCATGCCCTTTGGCCTCAAGAACGCCGGTGCTACTTATCAACGCTTAGTTAACCACATGTTTGCCGACCAAATTGGCAAAAGTATGGAAGTCTATGTCGATGACATGCTGGTGAAAAGTCTCCGGGCCGACCATCATGTTGCTGACCTATCCGTCACCTTCGCAATCTTACGAACTTATGGCATGCGACTCAATCCCGCTAAGTGCGTATTCGGGGTCGGCTCCGGGAAGTTCTTGGGATTTCTGGTTAGCCACAGGGGCATTGAGGCGAACCCAGAGAAAATCCAGGCTCTCGTCGGCATGAATCAGCCTAAGACACGGAAGGAGGTCCAGAGCTTGACTGGACGGGTGGCGGCGCTGAACCGATTTATCTCTAAAGCCACTGATCGGTGCCTCCCCTTCTTTAAAGCGCTTAAGGGAACCAAAAAAGTGGTTGACTGGACACCTGATTGCGCCATGGCATTTGAAAATCTGAAGACACATCTGGGACAAGCCCTCATCCTCTCCAAACCCGAGGTCGGGGATACTCTCTCTTTGTATCTCTCCGTCTCTTCCTCGGCAGTCAGCTCGGTCATCACACGGAACCTGAATGGTACTCAACACCCAGTATACTATGTGAGCAAAGCATTGACCGACACCGAGGCACGATACCCCGCCATCGAGAAACTCGCTCTCACCTTAATCATCTCCGCTCGGAAATTACGCCCATACTTCCAGGCACATTCCATCCTCGTCCTCACTGATCAGCCACTCAGCCTTGTCCTTAGAAAGCCCGAGACCTCTGGACGGCTTGTTAAGTGGTCAGTTGAACTAGGCGAATTTGACATCACCTACCGGCCGCGTACGGCCATTCAGGCACAGGCCATAGCCGACTTTATCTCTGAATTTACTACGACGGCATGTTGCGGCGACCCCACAACTCCTGCGTCCAGTCCAGCACCCACACAGTCGGTGATGGAGACCGCCTCCCCTTCCGGCCCTCCCGAGCCGACTTGGACGCTTTTCGTCGATGGAGCGTCCAACCTACAGGGATGCGGCGCAGGCATCGTGCTCATCTCCTCAGGTGGGGTCACAGTGGAATACGCTCTGCGTTTCCAATTTCGGGCGTCAAACAACGAGGTCGAGTATGAGGCGCTCCTTGATGGCCTCCGGCTGGCTAAAGAATTGGGCGCTGAGCACATCATTATCCACAGTGACTCCCAATTAGTCGTTAATCAGGTCACCGATGCATATCAGACCCGGGAGCCTCATATCACCGCCTATGTCCAGAAAGTCAAGGCCATCCTCTTGCGGTACCACTCACACTCCATCACTCAGATCCCCCGCGCCCAAAACACCCGGGCCAACGCGTTGGCCCGCCTTGCCTCAGCTCTTGATGCTGACCTTACCAGGAGCATCCCCATTGAGTACTTGTCTGAGCGGAGTATCGACCGACATGATGATACCACCATGGCCGTGGACGCGGCCCCTACCTGGATGACCCCGATATGGGATTTCTTGAGTCATGGCATCCTTCCCCAGGACAAGGTCCAGGCTAAGCAAATTCAATCTCGGGCCACTCGCTATACCGTCATTGATCAGAAGTTGTACAAACGGGGCTTCTCCTTGCCTCTATTGCTGTGTATTACTCCTGACAAAGGCCTCGAGGCCCTCCGCGAAATCCATGAGGGCATTTGTGGAGATCATGCCGCAGCTCAAACGATGGCCCATAAGGTACTTCACCGAGGATATTTCTGGCCTACCATTAAAGCGGACGCCAAGCGCCTTGCCACATCTTGCCGCCCTTGCCAACTTTTCGCTAATCTGCCTCATCAACCACCCGAGCGCCTTACCTCTATCACTAGTCCCTGGCCATTTGCTCAGTGGGGTCTAGACCTGATCGGTCCTATGCCTAAAGGAAAGGGGCAGACCACTCATGCGATTGTGGCTGTCGACTATTTTACTAAATGGGCAGAGGCGGAACCCTTAGCCACTATCACCAGCGCCAAAGTACAGAAGTTCTCTGGGCTTACCACTGTACCGAGCGCACCTCTACGGGTGAGACCCCATACTCTTTAGCGTTTGGCGCTGAAGCAGTCATCCCTATTGAGGTCGGTATTCCAACACATCGGGTCATCCACTACACACCCGAGCAGAACACAGAACAGCTCTCCCTCCACATGGATCTGCTCGAGGAACACCGCCTACAAGCAGCTCTTCACCTCGCCGTGTATCAGCAGAGGACAGCTCGGTACTACAACCAGCATGTTCGCGAGCGCAGTTTTCGCCCGGGCGATTTGGTTCTTCGCAAGGTCCTCCTCGGCAGCATGGATAGGGCTGCGGGGACCCTGGGGGCTAACTGGGAGGGCCTTTCCGCGTACTCACGATCGCTCGACCCGGTACGTATCACCTTGCCACCCTGGGCGGTCGGCCATTGCCCCATCCGTGGAATGCCTACGGCAATATTTCCCTTAAAACGGGTCGGCTCGGACCCACCTATGCCACAGAATGCATCTCTATTCTCTCTAAGATTGCCTACTATGTTTTGTTAACACAAACACGTCCTGCCATTGAGCATGTCTCGTGTTTTGTTTAGTATCATCTGTTTCCCAGTTCCCTGGGTTATTTGTGTACATATACTAAAATCCTGTTTCCTTATTCCTTTATGGTTTCGTTTATTCTCTCGCCTCTGGTCGGTTATGCTTACACTACACATGCACGTAACCGCTAAAAAAAAAAAAAAAAAACACAAAAAAAATAAAAACACAAAAACACACAACAACAAAACATGAAACTTAAACATACACACCAATCACCAAACAAAGTACCATGTCATACATAAATCACACACCCCGAATGTCAACAAAAACTTACACAAACATTAACGTCAAAATAAAACCCCAAACACTGTGACCGTTCACTCATCACAAAACGACTACCGACCAGGGGGCTTCCTCACTTAGCCTTACACTTTCACCAAAATGCAGTTCTCCAAGACGCTCGGCTCGGGGCCCTATTTTTCTCCACTGACCCCTGCACTCTCCTTCACCAGCTAGCCACTCCCTGGCACCACCTCAGCTTCTGCCCTAGGAGGCTCGTCACCGACCACAATCTCCGTAGCCGGGACAACATTACAGTCCTCCGTCACTGACTCAGCATTCGGGATTGCTGTTCTCTCCGCCTGCTCCGCCTCGGGCCCCTCAGCTTCCACATCCAGAAAGCTCCAGTCTAGGGACGGGTACTTCTCTCCCACCTTCTCGGCCAGGTCGAAGTACCCTTCCACCCTCTGCGCCGCCATCTTCTCCTCGTACTAGGCTGATCCTATAAAGTCCGCCACGGCATCCTCATAACAGGTGCGCAGCTCGGTGGTGAAGGCATCGATCTTCTGGTTCGCCTCTTCCATCTTCTTCTGCACCGCGGATAGCTCTCGGCTTAGCTCTCGCCTCTCACCTCGGAGTTTCTCATTTGCCGCCACCAGCTCGGTATTCCTCTTCTCCTCTTCCTCCATCCGACCTCGCATCTGCTCCAGCTCTTCCGCCACATGCTCGTCCCGTTTTCCTCGGTCGAATTCGCGATGAGCAGCCACGTTCTGCGCCGCGATGAACAGCTTCATCGTTGCCTACACCACGGAGACATTCAACACAAGGGAAGCATCTACTGAAATTCCACAAGACTCAGTTCGTCACATACCTTCAACTGGTCTTCTAGCGCGGACATCGTCATGCCACTGTAGCCCATCTCCTCGGTAAACAGTCCCTCGACCACGTCCACCTTCAGAATGTGCTTCACCGCTGTGTAGTATGCCCCTAGCGCCGCTCCACCATCTATCCATGGCTCCAATGGACCACACCTGGGGTCCACACTTGTCCTCCTCGGCACGTCCAGAGAGGCCGAGCCCATCGGTCTCTTCCCAGTATCCTTCCTCGCCTCGTCTTCAGCTCGCTTCTTCCCCGTCTCTCGCAATAACGGCTCCTCGGCTCTCCTCTTCAAACTCCCCCGAGCAGGGCTCGTTGACACAACAGGCGTTTGACTCCGGGCAACGGACATGTGAGGCGCCGCCCCTACCCGAGCCACCTGAGAACCCCCGGCCGATCCACCTGCGGCGCTCTTGGCCATCTTCATCAGCCTCGCTTGCATGGCTGGATCACCTCGGCTCGGCTTCATCCTAGCAGTCTTGGTACACCTTGCGCTCGCAAGAAGCTTGCTCGCCAACCTTTCGGTACTTGGCAGTGTTAGTACTTGGTTCACTTGCTCTTCCAAAGCTGTGGAGAGATCGGGTCGGTCTAACTCCACTGCAACAACACACCCACAGGGTCAGCCAACACACCCACAGGGTCAGCCAGCACAACAAAAAAAAAAAAAAAAAACACAACAACTACAAAAGAAGAAAGACAAGGAAACGACAGCAGGCCAAACGGCAATGCCTAGCACAAGGGTATGGCTAAGCCGCCCTCGGGCACATGCCCCATTGCCCGACCTGGCATTCTAAACCGCCTCTGAATCCTATGGCGCCTCGGCTCGGTTCCCTCTGCAAACTCCCACGCCCCCGACGCATAGAACCAGTGAGGTTTCCACGTCTTCTGAGATGAGGGATTACTTTCTATTATCTTTCCCACGGCACTTTGCAGATAACAAAACCCCACCTGGTGCAGGCTTCGCTTCAGCAGGAAGCAGTGCAGAACCTGGTTCATGGTCGGCTCGGCATTGTGTACTCGCCGCCACAACGCTTGCACGCTCACCATTGTCCTATACGCCTTCGGGTTCATCTGGTGCGGGGCCACGCCGAGCCGACTCATCCATCTCTGTATGAATGGAGGCAGTGGCAACGGCACTCCTTGTTTTAGCATATCTGTACACAGGGTTACCCATCCCAACGGTGGTGTGCTCGGTTTCTCCTCTCTAGTCGGCGCCCTCAGTATCACACTGTTTGGTATCCCATGCTCCACACGCAGATGCTCTAACTTCTGCTGCGTCATGGTGCTCGGATGGTCATCAGCCGACCACTCCTCTCCAACCGCATCACTCTCTGTGCTACCCTCGGCTGTCTCCCCCGAGGCGCTCTCTTCCCCCTCCGTTGTTTCTTCCACAACCTGATCGGTCTGTACTGCCCTTCTCTCCCCTCCTTGGTACTCAAACTCGCCACCCAACCTGACGGGCATTCCTTCCCCCATCTGTTCGGCTGCCTCATGCATCTGCTCGACCACATCATCATCATCCTCTCTCTCATCCCCAAAGGCCGACCAGCTGCTCGGCGTTTCTTGGGAATCGGATACATCCGATTGACTCGACATCTTTTTTCTGCTCTCAACCACTCCACACAAACAACTACAAGGGGGAACAAGGAGGGATTTTGAAGATCAAAACCGTGCCACAACTAGAAACAACGACGAACACAACCCAGACCCACTCCACGCTTTACACACACTATCCCCCTTTCCAGAATAAGAAGGAAGAGGAAGGAAAGAAAAGAAAAAGGAAAAAACCAGAAGCAACGAAATCTTACCTCTTTTTGCAGTCCCAAGTTTCCCCTCTCTTAATCACCACAACACTGCAACCAAATCGCCCGGAGCTTTCGAAACGGCAACAATGGCGACTGAAACAAACGATCTGGCGCCCACGACCCCTCTCTCCATTTTAAATACTTACGACCCGACCATCCCCACCGTTCGTGCTCCAGACATCTCCGCTACGATGGCGCCACGTGGTCGCGCCTCACACGCTACCCACTGAAGCGACGGCTGTTGAGTTGACGCGACCCCTCGCCATCCCTTCCTGCCAGACGCCATTTAATTCTCCCCCCGCTTCGCCATTCATCTTCGGCCACGTCGACCCTCATTTATGGCACCATTTTTGAAATTAGGCGCTACGATTGCTCTGCGATGCCTCCTTGGTTGTGGACTTGGGGGGCTGTCAGACCCGATCCAACCCTTCCTGAAGGGCTCCGCTCGTGAAAAACGATATCTTCAAGAAGGGCTTGGCTCATAAGAAAGGCAAGAAGTCAGGAATCAGACAACTCCTCACCCAAGGTCGGCTCCTTGACTTAGGAGTTGGGGGGCTACTGTTAATAGCTCTTACCACTTCTACGAGCCGAGCCCACCAGAAGGCAGATCGTCCACATACCGAGCCCACCAGAAGGCAGATCGTCCACATAATGAGCCCACCAGAAGGCAGATCGTCCACATACTGAGCCCACCAGAGGACAGATCATCCACGTACCGACCTGACCAGGTGGCACATAGCCGGCTCATCCCCAAAGCAGGTAGACTGACAACAAAGATGGACCTTATGACGTACTTCCCATCATGACCAGAGCTGTCACACCACCGCTGGAACCCTTGTCAGACAGCATGGTGACCTGTCAGGCAGTCTGGTGACCTGGCAGGCAGCATGGTGATCTGGCAGGTAGCATGGTGAGTTGACAGGAGGCATGGTGGCCTGGAAAGTAACATTAAATGAGAGCCCAGAAATAAGCAATGATCTCCATTATAAATATCTTGGACCTCCTCCTATAAATACCTCTCACCAATCTTATGACAAAGGTAATAAAGTCTAACTAGTGAAAACAGATATGCCATATATGATCCCCATTGAAATAACTGACTTTGCCATCGGAGAGGTCTGAGCTGGTACCACCCAGTTCACCCTTATCCCTGATATATCTCTGTGTGCAGATCACCCTTCGGGGAGCACCTTTGCTACAGTTGAAGCAATCCTCCAGGTAAAGCTCCAGATCATCCCTATATGGGAGTGATATACGTGGGGCAACAAATCTCTTGACACATTTCCTGGTGGTAATCGTTTGCAGTAATTGAGTGACATTTTTTTTTGAGAACTGGAAACTGTCCGAATAATGAAAGACCTTTCACTTTTTATATTGGCCTATTTGTGGGAGTTTCTATGTTTGTGCCTTTTGCATGGTGAGTAGTACTCCTTATTGACTACAATAATTGTGGCTCACTCACTTATTGAAGAAATTTTCTTCCCATGTGATATGAGACTGTCCTTTAACTTCTTTCTTTTTCTAATTATTGACATAATGTTGAGTTGTTTGAATTTAACTTAGTTTAAAATGGTATATTCAGTTGATTGAATTCGTAAGTTAAAAGAAATCATTTCACTTCAGTTTCTTCCATGTCTTTTCCTAGGTACTTCTGAGAAGATTACACTCAGAGCATTCTGTTAAAGCCACTACCTCATCACAAGGATCCTTCTCATCTTTGCTGGCGGATGAAACTCATTCAACATGTTTGAAGAAGGAGATAGCTGTGCCGGACGGATTTCCAAAAACCAAATACCCTTCAAATGGAGAGACTGCTAAGAACCCACCAGTTTTTAATTTGTCTAAAAGATTGGAACCATGTGTCTGGTGGTTCCGTACCATCACTCAGAAATTTAGTAGTGCTCAGGTGGTAATATCTAATGGAAAGATTGTCCTGGGCTTCTTGATTCTGCTCATATATTATGTTTTCCGGAGAAAACAAGCTACCTTAAAGAGGTGAGATATTCTCTCTTCATAGTCAACATGCATGCATTCATTATCTGCTCCATTAACTCATATTCATCATTTAAAATAGTTGTCATCTGGAGATGGGTTAGCTTTCTATATGGTGTGAAACGCTTGCATTAAATTAATCAATAGCCTTATTTTGGTAAAATGGACCTGTTGTATGAAATTAATCAATAGCCTCTTCTGCCTCTTCTGGTAAAATGGATCTGTTGCATGAACATAATCATGGAGGAATAATTTGGCTACTGAGATGTTTAATGAGTGGATGGCAAATAGAGCAACATAACATAAGTATTTTTTTATCATTTGAATGTACTTAAAAGAATTTTCGTGTTATTATTAATTTTGTGAATTTTTGGACTATTTTTATGGTTTCTTCGTGTGATTTCTTATTTTTAATTTTGTGTACAAGTTTTTTTTAATTAAATTTAATTATTTCTGATATTAAATAATTTTAATAAACATTAAAATAAATTTTATTTGAAATCCAATGCTGTCCAGTCCATACTTGTACCAAACAATGGACTGGAATTTAGTCCAGTGCAACGTAGTCCAATTTAATGTGCCAAATAACTTATTAAAGTCCAACCCAATTCAAGCCAAACCAGTCCAATACTCAAAGCCCAACCCTAACCAATCTAGTCTAGCCCACCAAACAGGCTTGAAATTCTAGTTCTAATATGAATAAATAAGATGTGGGTTCCGTTTTGTATCCACCGTTGGACTAAAATAAATTAGATATTAAAAAAAGTCCAAATAATTAGTAGGATAATATTCTATTGGGCTTGTAAGCCAAATACAACTACGAGTAAGCCAAAGACTAGTTGTTTGCATATTTGTGAGAGTAAAATTATATTGTTGATGCATTAATATTGGAAAAGTTTTCATTATTTAGACAGTTTTTCTTTTTTTTTTATTAATGCTAAAATAACATGTACTTTTATTTTATCACATTATTCTCATATGGCTGACTTGCATATATGTTTGATGTTTAATTCCTCGATCAGTCTCCCTCAGCAGATGTAGATGTAATATCATGAACCTGGAATTTGGACTAGAATATACTTCCGAAATATGGGAGGGAAAAAAAAAAGCTTTATGTCGTGTGGTGGGTTTTAAATATTTTGTTCCTGGGTTTTTTTATTTGTTTTTTTTTTCTTTTTCAGTACAAGCGATAGTCTAAACTATATGGGAAGGGTGGGGGCTTCTCACACACATAACCAAGATGTCATGAGAGTTGAAATCTAAGAACTCTATAGTCTGCAAATCAAAGCTCTTTTCCACTGTGCTAGACCCCATTGACTTATGTTGGTTTTGTGTGAGCCCCCCTCTTTATGCGATTGAGAGGAAAAACTCTTTTGAGTTTGTACCTACTTTTCTATTCAAAATTTCTATATTTTATCACAACATCGATATTTGGAGAATATTTTTCGCATTTTTGAACCCCCCTTATTGCATAGCAGAAGGGCTCACCTGAGGACCGGACTACATACATATCGGAAATTTATTTATTTTAGTGATAAATATGGTAATGGCTATATATATATCTTGTGTTATAATATAACTGAAATATCGGAATTGCAAATTGTGACTAAATTACTGTTTATGTATCATGAAAATTCTTTTGTAAATTATTTCCTCAACCCTTACACGTCTACCTCCCATAGAAGACTGTTGCCCAATTATTTTATTCTTTCCATAGAACTCTTTTTCTTCCCATGAACTACCTAAAACCCTATTCAACCCTTACACAACTCATTCTTTTTATACCATAGGCGTGCCATCTTTACATGCTGCTTTTTAGATACAATTAAACTTTCTTCCATTCTACCCACTTGTATTTCTTCTTCTTACTTATACCAACATTGTCTTTTCATTTCAACATCAATTATATATATATATATATATATATATAGCACAAGGTTTGTAAAGCTTCTTGTTCCAATCTTTGTTTATGTTACTTGAATGACTTTTCGTTGTGTTTTGTTTTGTTTTTTCGTTCACATTCGTATAATTAAACAAATTGTTCTTGGTGTGGTACGTATTATCTTGATTTGTTTTAAGTAACAAAAGTACTTGATATATATATTAGGATGCAGAGGAAGAATAGTGGCACACCAGGAACACAACCAGCATGTGCAGCATGCAAGCATCAAAGGAAAAAGTGTCACGATGGGTGTGTATTGGCTCCTTACTTTCCTGCTGATAGAACCCGGGAATTCCTCGCTGTGCACAAAGTTTTCGGGGTAAGCAATGTAACGAAGATGGTGAAGAATGCCAATGAAGCGAATCGGAGAAAGGTGGTTGATTCGTTGGTCTGGGAAGCTCTTTGTAGGCAAAAAGATCCCGTGCTGGGTCCTTATGGGGAGTACAGGATGGTTTTAGATGAGCTAAAGCGATATAAAAACCATGAAATTCAAATGGTTCATCCTTCACAAGTGCAAAAGGGAATGTGTTTTAGCAAATCTTTGTCAGATTTTGTTGGTTGGAATGGTGGAGGAGCTAATGGAATCACTAATCACAACATTAATTTGGGTGGTTATCTTCATGAGAACGAGAATGTGATAATAGATTCAGCCTCATATGGTTATCCTTCAAATTATGAGTTACAAAGTCCAGAGAAGATCATAAAGCAAGCAAAACTGGTTGATTCTGTTGTTCTTCCACTAAACCAGCACCAGCACCGTTCAATCAACAACATTAATCAGCAGTATTATCTTTCAGGTAATTTTCAATTCTTATATATAATATATATTGTACAATTAATATTACTTTAGATTAGGAATGAGGAAGCGGATGATATATGCAGATCAAAACATTTTTGTTTTGCTTGGCTTTGTTTGTTATATCCCAGATAACCATTCACATCTCTTAACAGGACTTGAATTTTAATCATGACACCCAAAAGTTATTTTTGTTTACCATTGACATCCATGGCAAACTAGGGTTACCAAGGCATCATATATAAGAAATTGGAGGCTGAAAATACAAATTATATGGCAATATTTATTCATAATTAATTTTCTATCCCTTTTGTTTTATTATTATTTTTTCTGGGTCAAGTTTTTTTTTTTTTTTAATTCAAAATTAATGTTGTAATTTATTTGGTGACCTACATATAATAAGTTTTTTTTTTTTTTTTTGGTTTCTTTTTGTAGGTCAACTTAATCAAATCATTAGCAAGCCCATAGAAGGCACAATATGGGAAGGAGGATCATAATACTTTGATATATGGTGAACTCATTTTTCTTCTGTTTTTCAAGTTACCACCTTTCCTTCATCTTGAGTTCGACTGCTCGAGGATAGAACAAAATCTATTATGTCATTTTCTTCTTTTAATCATTCACCTCACCTGTATCAGACATATTTCTTCTGAAATGATAATTAAACGTTGTTAGCTATATATATCATTACATTCTTGGCCAAAAAAAGAAAAATAAGCTATTACCTGGAAAACAAATAAACAATATTGTGTGTACATATGATGATATAATATAGGAAGATATATTTTTGTATGATTGTGAATGTGGACTATTAATTAGGTCAACTGCTGCATGTGTGGTTTATATTCACAATTTAGCAAGAGGACATTACGATACATATACTGGGAAATACTATTTTTATTTAGAATGTCTGGCAACATAAAATATTTTTGTTTTCAAATTATGAATTTGAACTATTGATCATGTTAATTTTTACTAATGTACGATCTAGATTCACATTGGGCAACATAAATATGTGTCTCACAATGTTATATGTCTAATAAGAGAACATTATAATATTAATATATTTTAAGAGATTCCTCAAATAAGCTTATTTGAATAACATTCTTGTAGGGCCCACAACGAGTTGGATTTCAATTATTTGAACGGTCTTTAGGGGTCCCCATTTTTGTGAAGAGTGTTGCTAAACGAACACTAAAATTAACTGAGTACACTATATGATCTAAGTACACCATAATATTTTAATCAAACGTAAAATTAACTAAGTACACCCTATTTAACTACCAAAAATACCACTTGTACACCATAATATACTCTATCACACAACACCATAATATCAGTCCTAAGTAGTTAATTCTGAGTAGTTAATTCAACAAATGATTGATAGTAGGGGTGTGTTAATTTCATCCTGGTTACGGGTAAATCCGATAACTAAGTGCATCGCAGGCAAGGTCTTAAAAATCGATAGTTTCGGAAATATCGGTGGTTCAAAAACATGGAAATATCGATGGCAATATCGGGAAAATATCGATATCGATAAAAATTGAATAAAAACCATGGAAATTATGATAAATACATGGAAATTTTTAATGAAACTTTAGAAGAAGTTTATTTAGTTAATCATCTATTATTTTGACACAAAAAATTGGAAGGAAATGCATTGCATAGTGGGTTTGAGTGATTTAAGTTGATTATATTACGAGCTGACAAACAACCCCTAGTATATTGTAATTTTTTGAGAAAATAAGAAAGAAAATACAAAAAAAATAAAAGGAGAGAGAGAGAGGAGAGAGGAGAGAGAGAGAGAGAGAGAGAGAGAGAGAGAGCAATAGATTAGCCACTTGCCCTGTAATTGTTCCTTATTATTTGAGTTAATTATGTATATAGGGTTTAGGGTTTAACGTTTTAATCCCTAAGCCGTAAACTCTAAACTCTAAACCCTAAACCCTAATCCCTAAACCCTAAACCCTAACCCTAAACCCTAAACCCTAAACCCTAAACTCTAAACCATAATCCCTAATCCCTAAACTCTAATCCCTAAACCCTAAACCCTAAACCCTAAACTATAAACTCTAAACTCTAAACACTAAAGACTAAACTCTAATCCCTAAACCCTAACCCTAAACTCTAATCCCTAACCTCTAAATGTATGTCTAGACTCTAATCCCTAAACTCTGAATGTATGTCTAGACTCTAGAGGACCGAATTGTTTATTTGATTTCAGGTTACGAAAGAAATTTCGTATAACTTATAAAATTTGTATCATGTCACTTGTTTATAAATAATTATTCATTATTTGTGATTATAAACTACATATCAATTGTGACTGGACACATTTTATTTTCTCTTAAGATTCTTTTATCTACTATACTACTATTTCCTTTAAAATGTCCATAATTTTTTTTAAAGATGAAATAAGATTTAATAAATAAAAGTTACATATAAAAAAATCACAAACTACTATTTATATAACATTTCTAACAAAAACAGAAAAACAAAAAGCTTAATATGCCAGCAGCCCAAATGCCAAATAACCTAATTAATAACCCAAATCCAATTAATAATAATAACCCTACTTTCTTTTTCTTTTTTTTATGAGAGAAGGGGGTTAAAAGAACCCCAAAAGAAAAACCTAACCCTACTTTCTTAACTCAGCCGCCACTCCCATCTTTCCTTTACCTCTCTTTTTTTCTTTTTTTTTCCTTCTTGCCTCTCTTCTTTGTGCCGACACTCTTATCCTTTTTTCTTCTTCTTCTTTCCTCTCTAACCCATCCTTGATCTCATTTCCTGACGCGATTTGATATCCCAAGCTCTGACTTGCTGGTGCTCTTGTTCCTCTCTGGTCGTCTGCTCTCCGATTTTGTTGGGTTGTGGTAAGAATCAAAATAATTCACGGTCTTCCTTTTTTCTTTTGTTGTTCTTCTTGTGCGTGTTCTGGCTTAGAAGAAGTTTCACCATCTTTATTTTCATAATTATTTGTTTCTTTGGTTGATCGGAGGTGCTCTTCAAGTTCTTGTCAAAATTTGATTTATTTTTTTTTCTGTTCTGGTTTGGAGTATTCGATAATATCGAGATATTATCACCGTTTGTGTGTTGACATTGCTCGATAATATCTGGAGCGATATATCGGCGATATTTTCGGCGACAATTTCGATATTTGGACGAAATATACTTGGGTTGTTCCCAGAATATCGGCTTGCAAAAAAAACGATATTATCGCCGATATTTCGAGTTCAAACTCTCACTTTTGGTTTTTTCCTATGAATTCCAAGTTTCGACGCAAATACATGAATTAGAATTCCCATTTGATGTTAAAAAGGGTAATAAAGGTATTTCATTTTATTAATTAAATTAAAAATTTACAGATGTCCACTTTTGTGTGTGTGTGTGTGTGTTTTTTTTTTTTGAGTTTTTATTTATTTTATTTTATAGAAATGAAATGGTTTTGAGATTCTTTTATAGTAGTAGTGGCCTAAGGCCATGTTTAGTATGCCTCACTGGATTGGACTAGGTTAAATAGCAATCGAAACCCTCGTTTTGTAAGAGACGGAACTAACTTAAATGAGATTGTATAGTCCAGTAGTGAAAAAAATGCCTCACTCGCTTATCTAATATAGTGAGCCTGAAAAGTGGTTTCCTAAATAGCAAGCTCGCTACATAGAACGCATGAGTCCAATGCCTCTCTTTAAAAAAATATCAGAATTTTATTTTTTTTCTTTTAATTATTGTTTTAGATCTTCGAATGAGTTTTTTTTTTTTTTTTTTTTTTGCAGCATTTATTTTTTATAGATAAAAATCCTTAATTAAATTTAAATATTACAATAATTATTTTGATATTGCATTTGGAAAATAAAACTATAGTAATTTACAAATGTTTGATTTTTTTTTTTTTTATGTTGAAACAAGTTTAATAATTCATGATGTGATGCTTTCTTTATCACAAGCAATTTTTACCTTGTCAAATTATATTTTTTAGTTTGAAGTTAGAAGTCCAATATACAAAAATTATACATATACATATATATATAATTTTTAAAATTATTATTGTACTTGGTCCCATAAAAACCTAAAATTATATAGAGTGAGCTTAGCTCCTTTAACAATGTTTCGACCAACTAAGATTAATCTTGAGAAACCAAAAAACAAATATAATAATTTTATTCTTCATATAAAAAACAAAAAAAATTGTTCTCTTTTTATTATTGTTTTAAATCTTTTTCTTTTTTCGCTAGATATTGTTATAAAATTTTGAATTGGGTTTCTTTGTAGCACTTATTTGTCTTTTAGGTCAAAAACCCCAATTAAATTTAAATATTATAAGAATTATTTTTTAGTCCGACACAACACCAAAAAAAGGTTTTCACTATTTTTACAATCTAGTTTCTTAGTCTGATCTAGCACCAAACGTAGGTCAGTACTTAATCCAGCTTAGCCAATCCGAGACAGTCCCATGATTTAGTCCAGTCCATCATAGTCCGCCGTGCCAAACGACCCCTAAATGGTTATGGTCATAAATTTCTAAAAAAATTTAATTTTTTTTTCTTTTAAGTTTTTTTTAATCACTACTACAAAAAGTGAAAAAGATGACCAGAAAACAACGACATTAGAACAAAAAACCGTCGTTGTGTTTGAAAATACGACGCTAATAGAAAACCGTTGTGGATGAACAACTTAAAAGCCTAAAAATGGAGATTCTCATGCATGTTTTTAAAAAACGACGCACCAAATTAAAAAACTGTCGTCTTATTGAAAAGGTTTTCCTCATATTCAGACTTTGAACCCAAAAACAACGACAGCAGTTATGAAGCCACCGATGTAGAAAGTAAAGACGATGGTTTTCAACAATAGCCGTCGTGTTTACTCCTAAATAAACACGACCAAATTTTCCTAATCAGCGTCATATAATTTCAAAAGAATCCACGTCGGTATATTACAAAACTTCGCCGTATTAAATCATTGTACCAAGACGGTAAAGATAAATTTATCGACTTTTTATTCACAATGTGTACTACGACGGTAACTAATACTCTACTGTCCGAGTAAGTTGTACTAACCATGTTGTTTTGTTCAATTAACGACGTATAATATTATTTTACCACATCGTGTTATACGTCTGACCTTATCTGTAAACTGACGTCTTAATTTTTTATTGCTTTTTATGATTTATTTCTATGTTTTTTGTAGCCTACTACGGTAGATCAACAGAATCATAAGAATTGTAAAAACCATGACGGTTTATATAGAAAACCGTCTTAACAAGAAATTAGAATGAAATCTTTCCAAAGGGAAAGACAATATTCGATTCACCAATGTGAGAGGAAGACAATATTTTAGACGTTGATGATGTATGTGTCTTTGTGTCTTTGAGATACACAAAGGCACATACACATCAAAATCTAAAAAATTTGCCTCTAAAATTTGACAACGGCAGCCACACATCAACATCCAAAACACTTGCTTTCAGAAAGACAATTTTTTTAGAACTTGATGATGTATGCGTATTTGTGTCTTTCAGATACACAAATGCGCACACACATCAACATCCAAACTATTGCCTCTAGAGAGGTGAGACAGAGCCAAGGCTGGAAGTGAGGACGGTAGCCAAGGGCAAGAAGAAGATGGAACCCTAATTGAAACCTGAGAGTGAAAGAACATGTGAAAAAACCATATTTATAATAATAATCTTCACTATACACGTTGGTTCTATTACACGTAGCGACGTCTAATTAAAAAAATCCATGTCAGTGATTACTAAATTGTTGTCGTATATATAGAAATAACCACGTCAGTATCTTAAACTAAATTCATCGACTTTATAACAAACAACGGCGGTTATATATTAATTGACGACGTGGTAACTTATAATATCACTTCTTTAAAAGTAAACTTTTGACGTGTAGTGCCCAAATAACCACGTCGTTTTCGAAATACAAAAAGTCAATTGGCTTATTACTAATCACGTTGGTTTCTGCTATTATAATGTCGTGGTAAGGATATACTAGGGTGGTTTTTCATAAAACTGTCGTCGTATTGATCTTTTGGACAATATAAAATCTTTTCGTCACCTGACCTAAAGTTTTACGTTCACTCTAACCGATAAAAATTTTCAGTTTCCTCTCAGTTTCCCTCTCATTTCCCAAAAGTTGAGTGTCTGATTCTCTTCATCTTCCTTGTCTTCGTCTCCAAAACTCCAAAGTTTACTTCCGATGAAAACTTTCTTTGCACGCCAAAGGTATTTTCTCATTCTCTTTTACTTTTTTCAATATCATTTGAAGTTTTTTTTTTTTAAAGAACAAGTCTGGAAACAGGACTTCTTTTTATTAATGAAATCTTTCACTAGTTTGAATAAAATCACTAGTCCCTCAGACTCACGTCGTGTGAGGATGATGGTTTTGTCTTTTATTTGACGTTTTTATTCACACACCACGACCGGTAATTAAATTCGTGCTATTTCAATAGCACGACTGTACTTAATAACTAATGTGGTGTGAGAATAAATATGATGTTATTAAGATATTACCGTCGTGTTATTTGAAACGAACGTGGGAGAGAGAAATCTGGGCGGTTATTTAAGAACTCATAATAGGACTACAGTTTGATCTTATTTTCATCATTTTAATTCCCTTACTACGACATATTTGAACATCCACGGTTCTAAAGAATATCACGACGGTTTTTTTTTTTTGGCCGACTTCTGAACTTTAATATTACATCATTGTTTTTAATTAACCGTCGTTGTTTGCTTGCAGTTTTTAGTTCTCTCTAAACATGGTTTCAAAATCTCAAAGTAAGGAGGCTCAAGTATCTAAAGGTCAAATCAAGGACCTTGTAGTTTTGAAGGCACAAATGAGTGAAGCCAAATCTGTCCAAAGCAATCCCGCAAAGAAGATGAGATTTACTTCAACCTCCGAGAAAGACCCAAGCTCTGCAACATTTGATGAGGAGCCAAAATCAACTCACGGTATCAACACAATGAACCATGTTGTGGAGAGGAAAATCCAGAAGATTAAGCATGTGGTTGAGTACATTAAAAGTGGTAGACCACATGGCAAGACTGCTATTGAGATGCATAGTTACATTGGTGTTTTGGCACGCATCAAAGTCCCTCTTGTGGACAAGAAATGGACTCAATTGCCCAAGGACTTGAAGGAGCAAATTTAGGAAGCTGTTCAAATGGCTTATGTTGTTGGGGAAGGGGGCAAGAAGATGGTGTTGTCGTCTGCTGTCAAAAAATGGAAGGATTTCAATTCTACCTTAACTAGGCAGTTTATCATTCCATTGCCAAATGAGAAGGAGAATTTAAAAGAACCCCCTCAGCTTTACAACTTTATAGAGAAATCGCAATGGGATGCTTTTACAGCTTCAAGGTTATCCCCAAATTTTGAGGCTGTGCATTCTGAGCAGTCACAGAGAAGGGAAAAATGCGAGTACAGCAATAGGTTGTCTCGAAAAAGGTATGTTGGTTTGGAGGACCGATTGGAAGAAACCATGCCCAATGAAGAAATCGATCAATCTCTGCTATGGAAGAAGGCAAGAGAAGATAAACAGGGAAACATCCCTGATCTAAAGGTTGCAGTCAAGGCAAAATTAATCGTAAGTCTCATTGACTACGTTCTAAATTTGTTAAACAGAGGTTTTATTTTTCATTTAGATGTTGTTTGTTTTAGTAACCGTCGTTAGACATGAAACACCACGACGTTTTTTATTTACCACCGTTTAAAATTTGAAATGACGTCGGTATTTTTAGGAAACCGACGTCTGTATTGAATTACCACAATGATTATATTTCTAAGTTAACATTTCAAATTAAAGTTTTAAACTTTCTTCATATTCATTTAGACATCGTTCGTTTTCGTACTGTCGTTATTCATGAAATACCACGACGTTTTTATTTACCACCGTTTAAAAATTGTTATATAATGTCGGTATTTTTAGGAAATCGACGTCTGTATTGAATTACCACGGCAGTTTATATTTCTATGATAGACATTTTAAATTAAAGATTTAAACTTTCTTCATATTCACACACACACACACACACACACACACTCTCTCTCTCTCTCTCTCTCTCTCTCTCTCTCTCTCTCTCTCTCTCTCTCTCTCTCTCTCTCTCTCTCTCTCTCTCTATTTCTCTGTAATTGGTTTGTACACTATTTCTGGAAATCCAGGTTAAGATTTTTTTTTTCTTCTCTATATGTCAATTATACGACGGTTTTTTAATACACTGACGTTAGAATGCATACAGAACGACGGTAATTTTTTACCGATGTGTGAAATGAATTACTACGTCAGCTTTTTAAATGACCTGTTGTCTTCACTGATTTACCACGTCGGTTAATAATTTTATTTAGTTGTTTATTTTATCTGTTTTATAATCTGTTCAGTCACTATCATTCTCTCTCTCTCTCTCTCTCTCTCTCTCTTTTTTAGGATGATTTTAAAAAAAAGTCTCCGAGGACACTCTAACTATCTCTGGGAGCAACGATATTTTGACCTTGGCTTTGGGAACACCTGAGCATGGTGGGAGAGTCAGAGGTGTTGGGTTGGGGTTTCCCCAACTCAATTCTTCAATTTGCTGAGACAACAAAGAGTAACATTTGCTGACAAATTGAAAGAAAGTGCTATGGAGGCAATGAGAGAAGAAACCAAAAGGATTGAGACTAGGGAGAAACCAAAAGGATTGAGGCTAGGGCAAAGGAAACTGTTTTGGAGGCAATCGGGGCAGAGAGGCAAATTTTGTTGAAACAATTCAGTCAACTAATTCCCAACTTTGATCCCAACTTGCTCAATAAAACTCCAATTACTCTAATTACTCTAATTCCTTTACTGCCTCAAGAGAAAAACCCAAAAATTCCAATGTCTAACAAAGCAAGCTGCTCTAATGTGAGACCCCTTGTTTTGGAGGAAGAAAATCCCACGAATGATGCTGATGCTGCTGAAAAACGGCAAGATGAAGCGGTAAAATCTCTGACATTTGATTTTTTTTATTTATAATTTTAAATAGACGTTGTTGTTAACTGTCATCTCAGTATTTTACTACATCGGTTTTTCTTTTATAAACCGTCGTCTATTTCATTAAAGCCTTCACTGCATTTTAGTTAGATGACATTTCTATAGTGTAGCGACGTTAGAACATTTACACAACGGTGGTTATGTCTTTACCATCATCTATAACCTTTACTTTGTTAGTATGTTCTAGAAACCGTCGTGTATATTATATACCATGTCGGTTTGGTTGGTTTAGTTAGAGTCGTTTATTTCACTTGATGTACAGACTAACTTATATTTCTTTATTTATTTCTTGTAACAATATTTCTCAAAGCTAGACATGCCACCTCTTCTGTTAGCCCTATGCCAATTTGTTGAGACCAAGTTGAAGCCTGCTAACGAGACTGTTGTTAAAAATGTTAACTCACAATTGTACGGGCCAATTAGTAGTATAGCAAAACAAGTACGAGGTCGTACCCACGAAGACTGAGAAGTTAAAACTAGTTATGTGCTTAGATTACCAAATTCAAGGAGTAGGAAGTTAAGTCTAAAACAGAATTTAAAGCAAGAGTGATTGTAATTGTTGAACAAATGAGGCAAAACAAAATTCCAAACAAAAGCAAAGTGAGCAAATGCAACAAAGAGTATTTTTGTAGGCTGGAAAATAGATTGAGAGACTAGGGCATTCGATTCACCATAACAATTCAATTCTGGGTTATAAGGAGTCAAGTGACAAGTCTAATTCGGATTCAAAGATTGATTCTTGCTAAAGTATGATTAAGCCATGGTGTTTGGTCCTAACCTTGTGTTCCTAATTCCCTAACTTGATTATTTGTTGTATAACCTCAATTAAGCATTAGGAACCCATTAAGCATAGAAGAACAATTTAAACAACCAAGCATGTATCTAATTCCTGTTGTCGAATGTCCATACATACTTTTCTTATTCATAGTTCAATTCGAATCAAAGCATGGTGTCTACTCTTGATTCAAACAAAGGTAGCTAATAAACAAGTTCTAATGGCGATCAATCATCCAAACAAGTATATTAACTGATAAGCATAAAGAATAGGAATATGAATCATGAATCAAACTTGAAACTCAAAACTTCAACTTATAAACCTAGAATATTCATGTTAGATTACATCGAAGCCCTAGTTATGAATTTAGCTACTCATAATGGAAATGAAACTTAAACAGAAATGAGAAAACATAATGAATGCAATAAGAGTGGAAAAACCCATTTCTGAAGTTACTTGTGGTGTCCAAGGCTTCTCCAAGTGCTTCTCCAAGTCTAATGCTGCTCCAAGAGCTTCCTCACATCTAGAGTATGGCAACTAGATAGGTGATTTGGGATGAGTTTGGGTGAGTGGTGATGGTAGAGAAAGAGGAAATTCGTAGGGAAATGGAAGGGAGGCTTGCTGGAGCTGTTTTGGTGATTTTGGACAGAATGGAGTGTTTGGGGAAGGATGGAAGTGTTAGAGGATAGCTGAAGAGAATTCTAGGTTGAATGGAGTGTGATATGGTTGAATGAGTGTGAAGCTCTCTATTTATAGAGTGTGAAGCTCCCCTTTGGCTGATCAAGCACATGGCTCAAAAGAGGATCCAAGGCTCCTCCAATCTGATTTGTCTCCCCTTTGGCTGATGAAGCACATGACTCAAAAGAGGATCCAAGGCTCCTCCAAGTGGAAACTGCAATCAGCCTGGTGTGTATTTTGATGGGCTCACGGATTGGGCTCAACTTAATCAATTGCTGCATTTGAGTAGTCCATCTTGAAGTTCAGATTCTCATCTTTCCAACCACATATAATTTGGGCCAATCCAAGTTCAGACAAAGAAGTTAAGGCCGAAGTGAATTGCTAACTCAGTCTGCACGTTTTTGCACAACTTTGCATATTTTCCTATCCAAAGCCACCATTGTAACCTAAGGCCCAATGAACTGAATAACAAACCAAAATAGATTAAAAGCACAAGTTTTTCTTTAAGAACGTAAGCAAAACATAAACTATAAGGGTACAAAATGATATACAATTGTGAACTGATCAGAGACCATTAGAGTTCACATAATGATTTTCTTGCCTATGGGAACTTATCTGGTTGTGTCGTTAAAGAATATAAAGCTTGTCCAATAGCGGCAGTGATACACCTATTCATAGGTTGAAAAATGGCCACAAAATTTGTTATATTGGGCATAGAAAATGGTTACCAATCAATCATCCATATTAAAGGCAACGTGCAACTTTTAATGGGCAACCTGAATATGGCACGTCTCCTGAGCAATTAACTAGAGAAGAATTGTTGCATATGGTTGAAGATATTAATTACATATGGGGCTCGAAAAATGGGGACAGTGTTGGTGAGAATGATGGTGACAGAGTTTGTTGGAAGAAGAAATCAAAATTCTTTGATATCAAGTATTAGAAATACCTTCATGTGAGGCATGTCCTAGATGTTATGCACATTGAAAAGAAATTTGCGATAGTATCATTGGTACATTGCTAGAGATACCTGAAAAAAATAAAGATAGGATTGCTGCTCGGTTAGATTTATTGAACATGGGGGTCAGAACTGATTGCTACTCGCTTGCCTCCAGGGCCTTGGAATTTGTCAAATAAGAGAGAGGTTTGCAATTCTTTCTATGGTATGAAGGTCACTGAAGGTTATTCTTCAAATATAAAAAATCTTGTATCTTTAAAAGATTCAACACTTCTTGGCCTTAAATCTCATGATTGTTATACCTTAATGCAACAATTACTCCCTGTGGCAATTCGTTCTGTTTTGGAGAAGCCTGCAAGGTTGCAATAACTCAAATGTGCTTCCTCTTCAATGTTATATGTGCAAAGCGGTAGATGCTTCCAAGCTAGATAAGTCGGAAGAAGATGTCGTAGTTACTTGTTGTTTGCTTGACAAGTACTTTCCCCCTTCATTCTTTGATATCATTGTTCATCTAGTAGTACATCTTGTTAGAGAAGTTTGTCTATGTGGGCCAGTATATTTTTAGATGGATGTATCCGTTTGAAATAGTGGAGTTTATTTACTTGCACATACTATGCAAGTTGCTAGTGCCAAGGATAAAAACCCTATTATCTCCAATATGGGTTTTTATGGTGTTATTCAACAAATTTGGGACCATGACTACCAAAAGTTTAGAATCCCAATCTTGAGGTGTGATTGGATAGATAACACTTCGGGCCGTGTAGTCGACGAACTTGGATTTACCCTTGTAGATCTAAGTAAAATTGGACATAGGAATGACCAATTTAATATGGCTTCTCAAGTCAAACAAGTATTTTATGTTGATGACCCAATGCATCGTGGTTGGTCGATAGTGTTATCAATGCCTAACAGAGAATATAATTATGTTATTTGTGATGAAGTGCTAGGTGATATTAGAATTGAGTGTGATTGGACATGAGCGTCGTCTCTATACCGATTGGCAAAATGCATGACGATTGTGTAGGAGAATCTCGCGCAACACGTTAGTGCCCTTACCGATTGGCAGGACGCATGCATCATTTCCCTACTGATCATCCGAACAAATGTCGATCATGTGGGAGACTCTTTCACACAATATGCGAGTTGTCTCCCTACCGATCAGCAGGATGCATATTGATCGTGTAGGAGACTCTCGCGCGACATTCATTTGGTTTTTTTTTTTTTTTTTTTTTTTTTTTTTTTTGTCAAAACAACGTAGTTTGCTTACTAATTGGCAAGACAGATGTCGACCATGTAGGAGACCTTTTCACTCAATATGCTCATTGTCTCCCTACAAATTGGAAGCACGCGTGCCGATCGTGTAGGAGACTATTTAGCGCAATATGTATGTCGTCTTCGTACCAATTAGAAGGACGCAAATCGATCGTGTAGGAAAATCTCTCGCGCGATAGATGCGTCGTCTTTGTACTGATCCGCAGGACGCATGTCAATCATGTAAGACATTCTATTTTGCAACACTCGAGCCGTCTCCTTACTAATAGGCAAGACGCATGCCGATTGTGTAGGAAAATCTCTCATGCGACACACACATCATCATCCTACTAATCCACGAGACGCATGCCGATCGTGTAGAAGACTCTCATGCATGTTGGTCAAGATAATGCATGCCGATCGTGTAGGATAGTCTTTCGCTCGACATACATTTCAACTCCCTGCCTTACAAAATTACAGCATGTGTGTCACTCTTACCTATCCCAAGGTTTGTCCCATGTGGTTTTCTTAGGAAGGTTTTAATTAGGCTATTGTTAGTGTGTTAGCCTTTGTATGCCATTTCGGTTTATGAATGAAATCTTTTTCTAAGAAAAACATTTTTTATGTACTTTAATAGATAGGAGTACCAAAGAAAAACCGGGAAGGAACTTCAGCATTGGAAGTCCGGTGTTTCAGTTTTAGCACAATAACAAGATTTCCTTAAACCCTAAATATTTTTCCTTTCTCAAATGATGCAGACCTCAACTCATGGATGCCAATTTCATCCCTCTACTCACCGCCTATTTCCTTCTCACCTTCTCCTTCACAATTGTTATGCTTTTCTGGATACTCCCTCGTTGTGCCAGATGTAAAAGAAGACATATTATCACTGTCATTGCCAAGGAGGCTAATTAGTGTGCCAATGAGGCCAAAATTCACTTTTAGGTTTTAATAAGGCTACTATTAGCGTGCCAAGATGGCCGAAATTCAATGTGCCAAGAGTTTTTAGTGGCTTTTATGTTGATAAGTTGCACCCCAACTTCCTCATCCTTTTCTCAATTTTTCTCACACGATTTTTCTGGGTTACTTTTTCTTTTTAACATCTCACTCACATAATTTTTCTCACATGATCTCTCACTTTTTCTCTCACCCGATATGCGCATCCTTTCCCTATTGAATGGTTGGACGCATGCGCATTGTCTCCCTACTGATCAGCATAATGCATGCCGATCGTGTAGGATTCTCGTTCAACACATGCATGGTCTCTTTCTTTTTTTTTGTCGATATGCGCGTAGGTTGCTTACCGATTGGTAGGATGCATGTCGACCATGTAGAATACATTTTCATACGATATGTGCATTGTCTCCCTACCAATTGGAAAGACACATGCTGATCGTGTAGGAGACTATTTCGCACAATATGCACACTATCCCTACTCACTTGAAGGAAGCATGTTGATTGGGTAGGAAAATCTCTCGCGCAACACGCGCATATCCCTACTAATTTGCTAGACGCAAGTCGATCGTGTAGGAGACTCTTGCATGTGTTGGTCAGCGGGATGCATGTCGATCGGTAGGATCTCCTTACTGATCGGCAAAACGCATGTTAATCTTGTAGGAGACTCTTACATGGATATACACATTGTCTCCCTCCCATAAGAGACTCGCACAACACATGAGTCGTTTCCTTACTGCAATTAGTGAATTTTTACAAATGATGAATATTATTACAATTGATAATGAAGCAAAACAAACTATAGAGGCATTACAAACTGAGTTATAGAAGACAAACGAGAAGTTATAGGCTGTTGAAGAATTAAGTAGTTAGTCAGGTAAGAAGCAATGATATTCATGTTTTCCATATAGTTATCTTTTATTTCATTTTCTTTTCTATTTCTACCATGGTAGTCTTGACAATTTCAAGTTTCTTTCTCTTTTTAGTAAGTTTCGAAAAACATCAAATTGTAATTATTTTCTGCCAAATAAAATATTTTTTTTCCCTTTTTTATCCTCTCTTTTTGAACTCTAATTTTGAGTCCTAAAAAAAAAAGAAAACTAGTGATTGGTTTGCCAATGTTCACCTATTTTGACATGGCAAAATTGAATTAGAGGTTTCGCTCCTTTTATTTTTATTTTGACTAGTCTCTCCGCATGCACTTCCGAAAGTGCTAGCAACCTTTTTTGATCACGCGCAGTACATGAGACTTACAAAGATATATATATATATATATATATATATATACACACACTAGATGCCCTTTTCAACAATTTCTTTATTTTAATTGCCTGTCTCCTTGCTGATTGGCAAGATGCATGCCAATTGTGTAGGAAAATCTCTCATGCAACACGCACATCATCATCCTACTAATCCGCGAGACGCATGCCGATCGTGTAGAAGACTCTCACGCATGTTGGTCAGCATGATGCATGCCGAACATGTGGGATACTCTTTCAAGCGACATACATGTCATATCTCTACCTCACAAAATTATAGCATGTGTGTCACTCTTTCTTACCCCTAAAATTTGTCCCATATGGTTTTCTTAGGAAGGTTTTAATTAGACTATTGTTAGTGTGTCGGTCTTTGTAGCGTTTTTGGTTAATAAATGAAATATTTTTCTAAGAAAAAATATTTTTTATGTACTTTAACATATAGGAGTACCAACGAAAAACTGAGAAGGAACTTTCGCGTTGGAAGTCCGGTGTTTCAGTTTCAACACAGTAACAAGATTTCTCTAAACTCTAAACATTTTTCCTTTCTCAAGTGATGCAAACCCCAACTCATGGATGCTAGTTTCATCCCTCTACTCACCGCCTATTTCCTTCTCACCTTTTCCTTCACCATTGTTATGCTTTTCTAGATACTCCCTCGTCATGCCAAATGTAAAATAAGACGTATATCACTGTCATCGTCGTGCCATATGTAAAAGAAGATGTATTATCACTGCCATTGCCAAGGAGACTGTTCAGTGTGCTAATGAGGCCAAAATTCACGTTCAGGTTTTAATAAGGCTACTGTTAGTGTGCCAAGGTGGCCGAAATTCAACGTGCCAGGAGTTTTTAGTGACTTTTATGTTGATAACCCCGCCCTTTCCACTCCTTTACTTAATTTCGGCCAAAAAATAACCCCCAGGAGTTTTTTTTTTTTTTGGTGAACTGGGGGGAAAGACCCCAAGCAACAGAACTACAATAGATCTATACCAACAAGACGGGGACGTGACACCCCAGTCAAGTCGTCAATAACTAAAGAACCTATCCAACTTGGAGCAAGATCAAAATAACACACTCCAAGACCCATGTTATAGCTCCAATTAGCTAATCCGTCTGCAACACAATTCCTCTCTCTGTAGATATGCCTAATAGCACAGCTATCAAACTGGTTCATGAGCATACCACAACTAGCCACAACACCAGCAAGCAGATGGAGTGTATCAAAAACAGGCTGCTGAATGAGATGGACAGCAGTAGCAGAATCCATTTCCACAATTATCTTTGCAAGGCCTTTACTAACAGCAACTTTGAGACCAAAAAATAACCCCCAGAGCTCTGCCTCCAGCACCTACCCAATCCCTAAATTGAGAGCAAAGCCACCAATCCAAGCACCAAAGGAGTCACGGATCATGCACCCCGCACCAATAGCCCTAGAGCCATTCTTCCGAGAACCATCAACATTCAGTTTAAAAACCCCTGTCTCAGGAGGTTCCCAGGCAAGTGACACCTGAATCTTAGTAGTTTTGGCCTCACACACATACATATTAAAGAACCAATCCTTAGCAGCAGTTAGGATACTAGTTTGCGAGTAGAAAGGAAAATCATCCCCATTGAAGACATACTGATTTCTCCATTTCCAAACATACCAACAAGTAAATATGAACAGAAAGTTCCAAGGCAGACCATAAATCCCTTTTCTGTTAGACAGAAGATTATTATTCAGCCAATTCTGCAAATTTGTAGCAAAAAAAAACGAACCTGGCATAGGAATCACATCTTGCCAAACTCTCCTAGCTTGAGGGTAGTCCTTTAAAATATGAAGCACAGTTTCAGAGCTCCAACCACAAAGAGTACAAGTTGGATCCACAGCTAAATGCCTAATCACCCTCTGCTCATTAGAAAGAATTTTCCCTTGATACACCAACCAACAGAAGAATTTCAGCTTAGGAGGGACCTTAAGTTTCCACACCATATCCCAAAAAGGATCATGTCGACCTTGATCCTTGAAGAGTAACGAATACGCAGTTTTAACAGTAAAAACTCCATTGGCAACTGGTTTCCAGATTTGCACATCCCTCAAATTACTATAGAAACCAACCGGAAAACTAACAACCTTCTGTACCAGGTCCTCACTGAGAACAGAACGCAACTTGCCAATATCCCACCAACCATCAACCATAAACTCAGAAACAGTACAATCAGGCCAAACCATATTTAAAACACTATCATGTTGGTTGAGAGGAACATTCGAAACCCATCTGTCCTTCCAAAATTTAACAACATCCCCTTTCCCAATTCTCCACATCAAACCCTTCCTGAGCAAGCCAACACCATGTAGAACTCCTCTCCAAGTAGAGGAGCAAACCTTTCTTTCCTGCAAAGACTCCTCCAATATAGAATGCCCCTTCAAATACTTGTCTTCAAAAATCTGAACCCAAATTCCTTTATCTTTGCTATGAATTCTTCACCCGATTTTAGCCAACAAAGCTTGGTTCATATGAGAGGTTTTCTTAAACCCCAAGCCCCCATAACTCTTAGGACGGCAAGCTAAGTTCCACTAACACATATGTACCTTATGCTTCTTTTCACTTCCTCTCCAAAAGAAATTACGGTTAAGATGATCTAGATCATCACAAATGCTCATAGGAAGCTTGACTGTTTGCATAGCATAAATAGGTATAGCTGCCGTGACAGCATGAATCAAAGTAGCCCGGCCCTCGAGAGATAACAACCTGCTTTTCCAGCCAGCCAAACGCTTGTGGACTTTGTCAACCAAACCAATTCAAATTGCTAGGGTGAGGCCATAAGCCTTAGCATGAATATGTAATTGTATTAATTTGCTTATGAATGGATGCATGTTTGCTTTGAGTTATTAATCACTGCGTTTAAAACTAACTATATTTAGACAAGTAATTTGATACAATTTTTGTTGGAACATCACCTTGAAATTGAGGATGGCTTCTTGTGGTTAGTAGTTGTAAGTTCACTTAAGGCAAACATCACCCTCTTAAGGGTTGCATGGTTTTTTCAAAGGGGTTTTCACAAAGCTTAATGAATCTTGCATGTTTATATTTGATCTGAACATCACAGACGGATTGCATGTTAGATATATGTTTTCGCTTCAACATCACAAGGAAAATATGCATTAGGAAAACCTAACCTTCAATGCATATATGTTGAAATTAATAGAATTGCATAGGATTGTGACGGTGATGGCTAAACCCTAGTTTTCACTAAATTGTTAAGTTTAAAAAATAAAAATAAAACGTTTTCTTCTTTGCTGTTATTATTTCCCAACTTTTAGATTTCTTTTATTGTTAATTTAATCTTTCCAAATTCATAAATTTCAAATCTTTGATAAAACCTACTTTAATTATTAATTAAGAGTTAGATTAATTACAAATTAGTCAAACAATCTTTGGGGACAATGACCTTGCATGAGCACTTATACTACAATTACCTTGTATTCTTGCAAGTATTTTCAATGATTTTAACCCTATTTGCGCAGGTACAAAAAATCCTATCACATAGTGTTATTTCCATCCATAGTTTCTATGTTTCCAGTGCCCATATCTATTCTCCTTCCTTTTTCTTTTCTATTTCTACATGGTAGTCTTCACAATTTCAAGTTTCTTTTTCTTTTCTATTTCTACCGTGCACTTCCGATCGTGCGAGTGACCATTTTGTTTATCAAGCGCGGTAGCAAGACTTACAAATATATATATATATATATATATTGCAATTGTATTTTGCTAGATGCTCGTTTCAAAAATTTATTGATTTTAATTGCGCGTATTAAATTTAAAAGAAGAAAAAGAAATTGTTGAGATGGTTATCTAGCAAAATACAATTGCAAAAACAAAAAACAAAAAAAACAAAAAAACAAAAAAAAACCTTCTTGTAAGTTGAGTGGTTAAAAAGGCCTCCTGCATGCGCGGAAAGGCTAGTCTATTAATATTTGAGTAGAAGCTAAGGCGATTCATTTTCAATATCATAATGAAATGCAGAAACATTGTAGCGAATGATGAAAATAGTTTTTGGTCTAAAGTGAAAGAATTGTAATTCACTATTATTTGATTTATATGATTCATCTTCATAAGAAGATGTATTTATACACAACTGATAATACTAAACGAAGAGACAATACAAAGTGTTGGAGTAAATACAAAGCTTAATAAACATAAAGGCAAGATAGTGGTAGACAATGGGTTGGTGGATTGGTGTATGACAGGTTCTCTATAGAGTATTTAAACTATCAATGGATGTTTTCACACCCAATTCTAAGAAAAGAATATTAGCCATTTTAGTTGACTATTATATTTTATCTAGTGGTATCCAGGGAATCATTATGTCTTCTATCATCCTCCCGCAAGCTCAGAAGCGAAGAGCGAATGAGCTTGGATTTTAAGAAAGTAAAACGAGCAAAAGGGAGGCCTTTGGTAAAAATGTCTGCAAGTTGGTGGGTAGTGGAGACATAATGAACATCCAAGGCCTGAACAATCACTAATTCACGAACATAATGATAATCAATGGCCACGTGCTTAGTCCGAACGTCAAACACAGGGTTGGAGGCCAAAGCAATGGAACTGATGTTGTCACACCATAACACAGGTGGAGAATGTTGAGAAATTGAAAGTTCAAGAAGTAGTTGCTGCACCCAAACTATCTCAGTTGCGGTGATGGCCATTTGTCGATATTAGAACTCATTGCTAGATTGAGAAACGGTGCATTGCTTCTTAGAACTCCAAGAAACCAAGTTGGGACCCAAGAACATACAAAATCCTCCTGTAGATCGATGAGTATTCGGATTGCCAGCATAGTCAGAATTAGAATATGCTACTATGGTAGTATTATCTTGTGCAAAAAATAGTCCATCAGTCGATGAACCTTTCAAATAGCGAAGAATTCGTTTAATTGCAATCCAATGTATATAGTGGGCTGATGCATATGCTGACAAACTTGATCGACAACATAGGTAATGTCAGGACGAGTGACGGTTAAATATTGTAAAGACCCAACAAGACTGCAATATTCATGAGGATTAGACAATGGTATACCATCCATACCACTGAGTTGTAAACCAGAGGCAACTGGGGTGGCACATGGTTTAGAATCCTACAAGTGAGAACGAATAAGAAGATCACATGTGTATTTATTTTGTGATAAATGAAGATCAGTAGGCGTAGGAGTGACTTTAATACCCAAGAAATAACTAAGAGGCCCAAGATCCTTCATTGCAAAAGCTTCACCAAGAGATGTAATAAGAGACTGAACTTTACTGTTTTGATTTCTTGTAATTAAAATATCTTCCACATATATAAGCAAGAGAATATAGACACCATGACTATTGTAAATGAAGAGGGAGTGATCTGCCTGAGAATGACCAAACCCATATTGAAGAAGAAATTCAGAAAACTAGTGAAACCATGACTTCGAGGCTTGTTTAAGACCGTAAAGAGACTTACGAAGTCTGCAAACATGGTGAGGTCTACTAGGGTCTTCTAAACCCTTCGGTTGATGCATATATACCTCGTCAGTAAGGTGCCCGTGAAGAAATGCATTTTGAACGTCTAATTGACAAATAAGCCAATTATGAGAGACAGCAAGTGAGAGAACAATGCGGATGGTAACATACTTAACAACAGGAATGAAGGTTTCATTATAATTAATAACCTCTTTTTGAAGAAAGCCGTTTGCAACAAGTCTAGCTTTAAAGCGTTCAAGGGAGTCGTCAGATTTGCATTTAATGCGATATACCCATTTACAAGGAAGAATATGAGTAGCTTGAGAAGGAGGAACAAGATCCCATGTGTCTACTTTTTGAAGGGCTTGAAACTTAGCATCCATTGCAGAGTGCCAAGAAGGAGATTCATTTGCTTCACAAAAATTATACAGTTCACGATCCAAATCCTGTGAAAAGAGATCAGCGCATATCGGGGATTGGATTTACGAGTGTCAGTTTTAAGACGAGTAAGCATTGGATGAGAAGGTGTCTTGACTAACTGAAGAAAACCTGGAGACACTGTGGGAGAAGATGGTGGGTGAGGAGAGGAAATGACCGGGTTTGAGGAAGGATCTTGGGACAATGGTGGCAAATGTGATGACAAAGAAGGGGAGAAAGACACAAGACGAGGTGAGGTTGGTGGTGATGGGGAATTTGGAGAAAGTATAGGACTAGAAGGTGTGACACTGTTAGATAACAAAGACAAAGAAAAGTTAGTATCATAATGAGAAAAAGAAGGAGCAATAGGAAAAGTTATCTAAAGAGGACTTGAAGAAGGATGAAGGACCATAGGTTAAGGCTTAACCAATGGTGTGAGTGGTTGAGGGGGTGCAACGATAACACGAGGAAAATAAGTCTCATCAAATACAACATGGCGAGATAAGTAAACATGCTTGAAACAGGATCATAACAACAATACCCTTGATGATTTAATGAATATACTAAAAAAACACGATGTAAATAAGGAAAACATGCGCAACCAAACACACAAAAAACATAGTAAGAAGGAGCACGATCAAACAACTTTTCATAAGGTAATAGAAAATGCAATTATCGAGCAGGAAGACGATTAATGAGATAAACTTAGGTATTGAAAGCATCTACCCAAAACGATTGGGGCATGTGAGCAGTAGCAAGGAGAGTAAGACCCATATCCACTATATGACGTTGTTTACGTTTAGCTACCTCATTTTGTTCTGGTGTGTGTGAACAAGTGATGCGAAGAAGAATTTCATTTTTAGACAAAATATTTTTGAAAACTATTACTCATAAACTCACCACTACCATCAGTTTGCAATGCCTTAATCGTATATACAGTATTAATGGAGAGAAGATTTTTAACCAATAATTTAAACTTCTGAAAATAATGTAAGGCCTTAGATTTATATTGCAAGAGATATATCCATGTGTATCGAGAGAAATCATCCACAAATAAGATAAAGTACTTAGAGCCTTCATTTGAAGATACTGGCGAAGACCAAATATCACAGTGAACTAATTGAAGTAGATAAATAGAAATGGATGAAGATAAAGGAAAAGGGAGCTTAGTGCTCTTTCCCAAAGGACATGTATGACAAATAAGACTTGTGTTTGGACCTAAGAATTCCAATCGCCGGCCCATTTTGACGAAAAGGCCCACAAAACAGAAAAAACAGAAGAATGGGCCTTAACTCCAGAAAGCAGCCCAATCAACATTAGAGGCCCATGTTTTTTGCAAAAGTGGCAGAGGTTTAAAAACACAAAAAATAATAAAGGAAATAAACCAATAAAAATTGCCAATTAAATGGTAATTCATCACCAAGCAAGTCGAAAACCTTTAAGAAATTGGATTAAGCTCAGCTTCTGAAAGAATTCTCGCCACTTGATCTCAAAAGCAAGTCAGCAGAACTTTTCTTACTAAAAAATGTTTTCCCAAAAAAGCCCCACGTGACTGCCTGACTTTGAAAAGTCAAAAATTTCAACTATTACAGAGGAGTCGAAAGAGAGTTAAGGAAGGCAGGTATAAAAGGAAGACTTATCCAAAAAAATTGCTGCCAAAAAGATCAAAATCCCTTTTTATATACAGAGAAACTCTGCATCGAAACAGGTGACCTTTCCAAGAGATAAGCAGACTACGTTCTTAAGAGATAAGTAGGAAGCAAGGAAGTTATTCAAACAACAAAGGCAAACTGACCATCATGGCAGATTGTGTCTTTCCTTCTTTACAAGGAACAAATAGAGAGCAAAAGGAGTTGATTTTATTTTTTGGGAAAAGTAAGAAAAAATCACCATGGGAACTAGCTACTGACACTTCTTCTCTCCCAGAATAGATAGCATCCCCTTTTGTGGCATTTTAAAAGAAAAGATCTTTTTGGAAGGATTTGATGCCCATTATTCAAAGATTAAAAACCCCACTCTAGCATTTCCTATAAAATAAAAGAGAGGGTGAACAAATAGAACACAACCAAAAAATCAATCAAGACAAAAATCTCATAGTCACAATTGACAAACTCAAAATGATCAATTGATCTCAAAAGCTTTCAAACACTGACGCAACCAAAGCTCATTGAGCCACAAGAAACAAGTCAGCTATAAACCAAACCTTTGATTTCAATTCAGTTTAGAGAAATAGTTCTACAAAGCGAGACTTCTCTCGTTACAAATTTGGTTCAGCATAAACCAAGTCAAGCAGAGTCCGGGTTTATACAAACATGAAAACCTCAGCAAATTTATAAAAGCCTTGGTCAAGCAGAACAGGCACCATAGCGCAACTCCAGCTCATTGACCACTAATCCAGCCACTTCTGTCCTTGTCAGACTTGAGAGGCCTCAATTCTGCCCTATTCATCAAGCCTTCCATAGCTCATAATAAATTGAAGCTCTGCCAAACTCAAATGTTGGTATCGGTTTCCAAGTGAATCTCATCAGTTGAAGGTGTTGACGATCCAATCCAACCTAGTTCAGAGGTAGTTATCCAGGCAGAAATCGAAGTCCAACATTTTGTTGTCTTGTTTCAGAGTTGTCATTTCGTTTTTAAGTCCTATAATAGGCAGTTCTGCCTAGAACAATTTACTTTCTTTTCATTTATTCTGGTTAGAACTACCAATTTTGTATTGTGAAAAATTGTGAAGTCCTCACTAGTCTGAGGCAAGAAAAGAACTTACTTGGGAGATATTCCTCACCCAAATTCACAATTCCTTGTTTAAAAGTCAGTAACTTGGGGCGCAAGTTATCTATTTTTTTTAGAAGTCTGCTAGGGTTTTGAACTGCTAGCAGTTGCACGCTCACACACAAAAGAAATTTGACTTGTTGACCACCAATGGTTTTCAAGCCAATGGGGAACTTTACCCTACCATCACAAGATTAAAATCAAAACGGGTGAACAACTTGACTTAGAAAAACTAACATGAACAACAGAACTTAGCTTATTTAAAATATCATTACAAGGATGACCCAAGTGTTGATGCCACACAAAAGGAGTTGTTCGTTCACCGATGAGAGCTACAAATTTGCATAACCCCTCTCGAAACTGATACAAACCATTTTCATTCTTGCCTTGGAAAAACGTCTTCCCCGTGGATATATCCTTCACATAAAAAGAAGAAGGTGTGAAAATTAAAATAACAATGATTATCAGAAGTGAATTTATGAATACTCAACAAATTATGAGACACATAAGGACAATGAAGAAGATTATTGAGCTTAAAGGCAACAAAGAGCCAGAACCAATATGTTCAATAGGTAAACCTACACCATTGCCAACAGACACTTGATCTTGACCCGTATATGCAGTTGGGAGACGAAGATTAGCCAAATCATGAGTAATATGTGAAGATTCCCCACTGTATATTAGAACCTGCAGCAGAAGGAGTTGCTACCAATGCTCGAGAAGGAGTGGATGAAGGGCGAGATTCATAAAACTACTTAGGCTTCGAACAATTATTAGCAAGATGGCGAGGATCACAACAATTGTAACAGAAACAGTTAGAACGAGAAGAGCCACCATAAACGGAATTCCCATGAGCAAAGTAATGATTTGGAAGTATGCCATGACCAATAAAATTTGTGAAACCTCCAGAAATTTCATTCCCACGACTGGATCCATGAAAAGCACCAGAATAGGAACCCCCTTGTCCACGCGAAAATCCACGACCGCCAAACTGATTTGAGCCAGCATAAGAGGCAACTCCACGACTACCAAACTGATTGGAATTATCATAAGAGTCAAAGGTACAACTATTGTTGCCACGACCACTGTTGCTACGGCCAAAACCTAAGCCACCAAAACTGCAACCATGAGAACCAGAACCACGACTGCGTCCTTAAGAAGTCGTAGTATAGAGAGTCGTAGAGGTAGAATGGGGAAGGAGAGAGTTGGAATCCTCAAGTCAAGACTCAGCACTCAAAAGGAGAGTGAGAACATCATCCAACAGCATAGAAGTTTCATGATCTTTAATAAAGTTTACAGCACTCTCATAAGCAGGACCAACACCATTAAGAATAATCTCAATGAGATCCTCATCATTAAGGGCTTTACCAGCAAGAGAAAGTTGGTCCGCAATACCAATCAACTTATCAATATACGCAGTAATAGACATATTACCACGCCTAGTAGATTGGAGCTGAAATTTGAGTTGAAGTATACGAGAACGAGATTGCAAAGCATTCCGAGTAGCCAAGGATTTCCACACCTCCGCAGAAGTAGTACATCAAGCCACAGCAGAAAGGTCAGTTGAAGTCAACGTAGTCAAGATTTGGAGTGGACTTATCATCAAGCAGTTTTGCAGGACAAGTATGAGAACTATCAACATAACCATAAAGATCATTGGCTTGTAACAAAGGAGTGAATTGCACAAGCCATAGCAAATAATTGGTGGGATCAAGTTTGATATAAACCAAATATGAGAAATTGGGAAGAGAGGTAGAAGACGAAGCCATCTCAACCAACCATATACAACCAAAAACAGGCACTAAAGCAAAAAAAAAGTTGGATCGAGAGTCTCACGACAAGAGCTCTGATACCATGAAAGAATTGTAATTCACTGTTATTTGATTTATATGATTCATCTCCATAAGAAGAGGTATTTATACACAACTGATAATAGTAAACTAAGAGACAATACAAAGTGGTACAACAAATACAAAGCTTAATAAACATAAAGGCAAGATAGTGGTAGACAGTGGGTTAGTGGATTGGTGTATGATAGGTTCTCTATAGAATATTTAAACTGTGAGTGGATATTTTCACGCCTGATTCTAAGGAAAGAATGTTAGCTATTTTAGTTGACTATTATATGTTATCTAGTGGTATCCAGGGAATCATTTTGTTTTCTATCATAAAGAGCTTTTAACAAGGTCTCCTCTAAACTTTATATAATGTGCGAGACTCCGTAATTATTTACTTTTTATTTTGCAATTTTATTTGTGGCAAAATTGTTTTGTTTCTTTTTAAAGGTTTTAAGAGGCCTTTGCAACATGTTCTCTAGGCTCTATCATGTTATGCTAAACATTGTATGTTGTTATTATTGTGTATAAGCCAATACTTTTTCTTTTTTTTTATGAAAATAAGCCAATACATTTTTAAGTGCTCAAATTAAGTGCTAGTATTCTTTAAGTCACCAACATTGATGAGCAATGATAAAAATAAATAAAAAACAAACATGTACGAATTTATTCATTTATTTTTTTTGTATGCTACGAATCTATGATTCATTTTAATTCAGAAACTCCAACAACAACTATATTGAATCGGCACATATTCATCCTCAGGAAACCACTACTACTAATGCATGACTAATATTAGAATTCTTCAACTAGTTCTTAGTGGTGGATTCATGAATCTTACATCAAAGAGTCATAGTGTAAAAGTTCCAAAAAAAAATTGAGGATGAAAAAAACATTGAAAATGAAATGATAGCACTGTCATTCATGTCAAAAACAATATTACAAGCTACAATTGTCCACAACGAGGTTTCATATTTTTGAAGACGTAGCATTATAGCTTCATTTTCAATACAATTGAAAACATCTCTCTCAATGTAAACCAACAAGCTATCATTCAACCATCGATCTTCCATTTTGTTTCGAAGTGGACCCCTAATAATAATCATGACGGAAAATGTCATCTCCGCTGAAGCTGTTGCAACTGGTAAAACTAAAGTCAATGTAATAGGCAAGTACACATAATTGAATGCTAGATGCATCCTTGTTTCCATCAATTTTTTTTTTTTTGGCAAGATCACTAATCCCTTGCAAGTGACAGAAATCACTACTTGAATGCACAAAATGAATATAAAGCTCAAGTTGATCTTGAAGTGCCAAAAGTGTTGAAGAATATAAGTCCCACATCGGAAACTTGACTAAATAAAATACAAGATATAATGAATGGATCTCCTACAAGTCAGCCTATTTTAGGAGGGGGATAGAGAGCATGGTTGGATTTGTATTTTTCCAATAACTCCTTAAAATTTGTCAAATGAGGTGATTTAGGGAGCCCATTATAGATGCTCTTACATTCAAAACTTTAATATATAAAAACCCAATTCAAAACTAGCATAAACACCAATCAAAACCCTTAATTAATATCCAAAACTAATTTAACATAATACCTAAAATTGCAAGCATACACAAAATGGCGCAAATGATATTTACCCACCGAGTGACGAGAGGAGACAGAGCTGAGGGCAATCTCATCGAGAGTGAAGGGATTGGTGGTGGTTATGTGGAAGAGAAAGGTGCATCAATCAAATAATAAAGATGGAGAATATGATTGATGAGGAGGAGAGAGCAAAGATGAGAGGGAATCAAAATTTTGCAAGAGAGAGGAAATGAGAGCTCGAAAGAGAGAGTTGATCAAATGGAAAAGAAAGAAGAGGTGACTCCAATATTTTTTTGGGCTGTGATATAGTGTAGCCAATTCCAGTGTAATGTAGAACTGACTATTTTAAAGAATAACATATCACCAAGTGTTTACTATAACCAATCATAGCTTGACATGTGTACATTATAAAGAGAATAAATATGTATAAATATATGTCGGTTCGGTTTGCTAACGGATGCTTTGGAATGTTCGGGTATGGCAACCGCCTCCGATATAAATCAGGTTGGTCCCAAAAACTGAACTTATTGAACCTTTTTTTCTTCCTATGTTTTGGTGGCCACGACCCAAAGGGAAACGTCTTAAACACTATCAGTTAGAAACAACAATGTAAAACCCAAACAAGTGTACAGAACTCAGCCATTTCTCTTAGTTTTTAGAAATGGTCGTTGCTTTACTCTCTACGGTCCTCCACTCGCAACTCTTTCTCTTCGTCATCTCCATCCATTGCCCCCAAATCATACCTACTGACCCCATGAGCCTCTACACTCCCATGTACCTTCTCGGTAGCCATTGTGGCTTCTCATGCTACTCCACCGAGCATCGCGCTGAACCCAAACCGACTCCGAAATGTGGCAGTAATAGCTCAAGTTGACCACGGAAAAAATAAGTATTCAGGTTTGACTTAACGGCTCGGGTTGAAAACGAGTGGACCCTTTAGCTACCCGTTAACCTAACAGGTCAATATCTTTCACGAATCACCCATCAACCCATTAAGGGCAAAGGTAGATTTTTCTTTTTCTTTTTTTCTTACTTTTCTTCTTTGCCTAACACTCTCTCTCTCTCTATCTCTCTCTCTCTCTCTCTCTCTCTCTCTCTCTCTCTCTCTCTCTCTCTCTCTCTCTCTCTCTCTCTCTCTCTCTCTCTCTCTCTCTCTCTCCAATACTTTGTTCTCCGTTTCCTCACGGACAGAAAATCCCAAATAATTTTACTTGCAAAATAAAAAGGCAAGGGTTGTGTATGCATACATGTGGTCTAATTTCCTACAATTTCTCAACAACCAAACACCCTACCAAACCCTTATAAACGAAAAAGAGGGAAAAAAAAATTATTGAAATCAAACTTAAAAATTAAACACTTGAAAATACAAATCTTAAATCTAAAAGCCCAATTGCTATTAGGTGAGACCCTATCTCTTAACCGTTGGATCAAATTAGTTTGCTTGATCCAACGGTTAAGAGATATGACCTCACCTAAGGGCCAAATACACTACAAGAAAATTGGCTATTTACCGTGTGCGATGTGTGCCGTAAATGACCATTCACGGCGTGCTACCATATGCCATAAAAGGCCGTGCTGTAAAAAGTATTTTTCTTTTACAGCGTGCATTGGCTTGCCAAAAGTGTTAATAACACACGCCATGACTGAGCTCTCATAAAGTTTGGACAACTAATTACGGCATGCTTTGCGTGCCGTAAAATATCTTTCACGACACACATTACACGCCATAATAGAGTTGTTTATTAAAATTTAAGGCATGCAAAGCAAGCTGTGTTTGAGTTTTTTTTTTTTTTTTTGAATAATTAATTTGATGATTACCCTTATTTCATATTGACAAATATGCTTATATCAAATATTTCCCTAGACACACATGATTTCACAAAAAGAAAAGAAGTATAGCAACCAAACCTTAAAGAAAGAACTATTTCATTGATAACTACTATACCAATTCCAAATACATAATCACTGCTTGTGCAAGAGTAAATGATAATCTAAACATACACAAAACTTATATACACGGTTCAAATTCAATAATCACTACTACAAAAATGACAATAGATGACGAGGAAACACCGATATCGAAAAACTTGAAGCAATATACAAGCTGGATTGTTGTTCTACCAACCTTGCACCAGCAGAGGCCATATATAATCATGTATGCAATTGCTTATGTATTTACATTGAGGAGATAATATGCAAAGACAGAGAAAGACTAATTTGAATTAGCCAGCAACAGCTTTAGAAAAAGAGTAGGGAAAAAAAGAGATTATATTGAAGCTTATCACATTGCAGAATAGTGAACGTTCTGGGCAGTTGACATCATGCATACCACATTTGTCTCCCTCCAATCTACCATAATTATATTAAATCATAATGTGCACATAAATTTCATGGGACAATACTTTGCAAAGTATTGAATAAAATAAAAAATTAGCCAATGAGAATGGATGCTGATATATCCTCCACACCAACTTCAAATGGAATTTCCAACTTTTACTACCATGTCATATACTTCTTTACAAGATAGGTTCTTCGTTCCCATCCATCCCTTACCACTTCAGCTAAGAAAACAATTCACAATAACACCAAGGAAAAAAAATTAATCTGTACACACCATATTAATACACATCAAGTAATTATGGAAACAGAGGGGAGGACTTGAAATCATGAATCTTTTCCAACACTTGTAATTAATGAATATCGGTTGTAGATTTATCGTGCATTAATGCTTAATGAAGTATGTTTAGGCTTCTTATAGCAGCTGCAATAAGTAACAGTGCTATGATAATTTTGAGTGTATTTCTAAGATTCGGTAGTGTAGGTTGCACTGGTAGTGCCAGCTATTTGGGTAGACATGGTAGCTGCAGCAGTAAGCATGTTGGCCATTCAAGGTGCCAAAGGAGTTAACATGTCAGTGGGGATGGAACTAATAGTGTTAGGCTAGTAATTTTGAATGGTGATTGTTTTAGTGCTATGGTTCAGAGGGTCCTTTATTACCTAGAAACTCCTTTGTGTGTGCGTGTGCGTGTATTTAACAGTATATCATTTGCACATTTTGGAATTCTTACTTTTTATTTATGGTCTGGGGGCGCAATTTTTGTAAAGTCAACACAAGGTTTAAGCCTAAGTTCAAATACCTTGTTTCCACCTTTGTTAAAGGGTACATTTAGTAGGAAACCTTTGGATGAAGAATTTGAATTGGGTCTGAGTCTGATATGGGAGGATCCTATGTGTGGTTTCTCTCCTTTCAGCATAGTTTATTTGGAACTCTATAGTTCTCCCATTTGGAACTCTGTAGTTCTCCTATTTGAATGGACTGTACACAAAGGTTATCCAGACTTACAAGATTTCTGATTTCTGTCATTTCAAGGCAAAACAAATGCACAAGACTAAATGCCAATGCAACAAAAAATTAAAGAAACACCACCAAAGAATGTACAGCAGTATATGCACGCTGTAAAAAGCAGAGGAAAAAATTCATTTACGGCGCGCACCAAATGCACGCCATAAAAAATAACCTCTTACGACGCACAAGTAAATTGTGCGCCATAAATACTTGATTTTCTTGTAGTGATATAAGGAGAAAAACTTCCCTAGCACGAGGATGCCAGGGTAAGGATTCCAACTAATTATCCCCAACCAATCAGTTATCAACAGCTGTCACCACACTTTGAAAGATTTATTTTTTGGCCACATCTGCTCCAACCTTCGCAAGTTCATCATTGCAACTCAAAACCCCTCTTCTTCTCTCTTATCTCTCACCGGCTCTCTTTCTCTCTCTCTTTGTCTCTCATCTCACTCTCTCTTCCCCTGCAATTGAAATCCTATCTCCTCTCTCAGCTCTTGTCTCTCTCTATCTCTCTCATCTTACTCGCTCTCTATCTCTCCCTTTCTTTCCCACTCTTCACATAAGAAATTCTAGAGGTTGGCCTTTAGATATGATGGCAAGGTCGTCACCTCCATTGTTTCTAGTGAAAAGAGAGAGAGAGAGAGAGAGAGAGAGAGAGAGAGAGAGAGATATGAGAGTGAGTGAGTCGATGAGGAGAGATGCTAACGACGATGAAGGAAGGACAAAGGGAGGATGGAGGGTGGTAGTGTAAATGTTGCCGCTGAGGCCAGCTGCTATGGCAGGGGAGCAAGTCAGGGGAGAACGAATGTCGACACCGAAGCTAGAGGTTGTGGTAGGGGAGCAGATCGGGAGAGAAAAGACAAAATGTTGGTTTAACCAATATTTTAAAAAAAAAAAGTGATTTCCAACGGTCAAGAAATTTTTGGCTGGGGATACTTAGTTGGAATGCTTACCCTGGCATCCCCGTGCTAGGGAAGTTTTTCTCATATATAAGACCCTCACAATAGAATGACTCATCAAAATCAAACAGAGGCTATTTGAACACAATGAAATTTAAGAGCAATTAGAGAGGGCAGGGCTTTGAAAAGGGGTTAAGATAGAGTGGGGAAGGAGGCCTTTTTTTTTGGGGGGTGTAAAACTCAAATATCTTAAATAGCATACAGACTGTCTCAAATTTAAATTAAGAGCAAACACAACAAAAGAGCCAATTATTGGCAATACCAAAGAACTACAGATCGAATGATATGCAAGTATTTGATTGATTCTTGAGTGGTCTTGGAAATTGGGAGAGGGACTACATGGCGCAATGTTTGATATATATATATATATATATTCAGTCCCTTTCTATTGAAGGATCCCTCAAACCTTTTGGGATCTTCTACGATTTTTTTTTCAACGATCTAAACTATCTATTTTTTAAGTCTACATTCATAGATCATCCTTGCAAAAAATAGACAAATCGACAACCGTTTCGATATCCGATTGTGTCCTAGAAAATCAATGAACACGGTGCTTCAAGGAGGTACTAAAATTTCAATAATTCAATTGAGTGATCAAATGACATCAAATTCAAGTTTTTTTTTTTTTTTTTTTTTTGTAGAGATGATCTTTGAATGAATATCTACAAAATGGACAGTTTGGATTAGTGAAATACAATACGGAGTGGGCCCTACAAGGGTGTCCCTCAAATAAGCTTATTTGGGGGATTACTCAACTGAAGCTCCCTATATATATAGTACCTTCTTGAAGCATCGTATTCATTGATTTTGTAGTACGCAATTGGATATCGAAATAGTTTCCAATTTGTCTAATTTTTTGCAAGGATGATCTATGAATGTAGACTTAAAAAATAGATGGTTTGGATCATTGAAAAAAATTCGTAAGGGACCCTAAAGGGTGTCCTTCAAATAAAATTATTTGAGAGATCCCTCAATAAAAAGGGACTATATATATATATTTAGTTTATCTATTTATTTTATTCTTAATAGATGAAACGTGTCGTTTCGTGTTATTTGCGAATTGTAATGGGTAGTGTTCATATCGGGTATTTTTCATCCATTAACTTAACAAATGGTGTCGTGTCAACCCGTTAATGACACGAACACTACATTACAAACATGACCTATTTGCTAGGTCTACTTAAACCCTATTGGTCAGAAACAACAACGTAAAACTCAAACAAATGTACATAACTCGGCCATTTTTTTAATCTATGTTGCACAGATACAGATATGGGTACGCCGATACGACAAATCTCCAAAAACTAGGATACATTTGCAGATACAGCACCGATACAGTGATTAAAATAATATAAATTTTAGAAAATAAGTTATACTGGTGATTTGCCCCCTAAACTTGTACATAACTTTCGGTTTACCCCTTATCGTTTTTTTTTCTTCAGAAAAGTAAGGATATGAACTTCTTTTTTTCGCCAATTTCCCCCTCCATCTAAATCCACAACATTTAATCTAATTTGCCATTAAAAATGAGGGCAAAATGGTCATTTTATTAAAAATAAAATTGAAATACTCTCTCTCTCTCTCTCTCTCTCTCTCTCTCTCTCTCTCTCTCTCTCTCTCTCTTTGTAGGCTCGCGTGGGGATGAGGGTCATCATTTGGCAGTGGCTTGGAGGATTGCAAGTGAGTGGTCGGTGAGGCTGGGGTTGGTGGGTAGGGATTGGAGTTTGGGGTTGGGGCGGGCGAGGGGGGAATAAGAAATCGAAGGGGTTTTTTGGGTTTGTGGGGAGGGGAGAAAAACCAAAAAGGGTTTTAGGTTTCTGGGTTTGGAGGGAGGGGGTTGGGTTCTCATGATTTTTTTTTCTTTAGTGCCTTTTTCTTCAATTCTTTTCTAAATTTTTTTTAAAAAAATGATTTAACTGAAAATTGGATGAAATATTGAGGATTTAGATGGTAGGGGGACATTGGAGAAAAAAAAAAAGAGTTTCACTAATATACCCAAAATAGGGGTTGAAATTATAAAAAAACTCCACATGGAATGCATTTTAGAAACACACCCAAAACTCATTTACTACATAAGAAATTAGTGTTTAAGTTCCTATAAATTACATGACTACTATTGATCAACTTAAGAAAGAAGACCATCACAAGAAACTTAAATAGCACCCAAAACAAGCCCAGCCCAATTTTATAAAAAAAACCCAAACAATTCATTACAAACAAAAGGTCTTGAAAACCATAGTTTCATTAATGTGTCACGTTAATTAATGATTGTAATGTTCTACACCTTTATTGTCATGTTGATTAATTGTTGTAATGTTCCAGTTTATGGTAATAACACTGCTCTGCCATGTTGATTAATAGCTGTAATGTGCCAGTGTAGGGTACTAACATTGCTAGTTTCCTATGACATTCTATTTCTAATGCATGTTTATCCCTGTAATGTTCTAGTGTAGGGTAATAACACTGCTAGTTTCCTATGATATCCTATTTTTAATGCATGTCTACACATGTAATACTCCAGTTCAGGGTAATAACATTGCTAGTTTACTGTCATGTTGATTAATGAATGTAATGTTCCAATCTAGGGTAATAACATTGCTAGTTTAATGGTTGTAATGTTCCAGTTTATGGTAATAACAATACTAGTTTCATATGACATCCTATTTATAATGCATGTCTACTCCTGTAATATTCCAGTCTAGGGTAATAACACTGCTAGTTTCCTATGACATTCTATTTATAATGCATATCTACCCCTGTAATGTTCTAGTATAGGGTAATAACAATGTTATTCCCTATGACATCCTATTTCTAATGCATGTTTACCCCTGTAATGTTCCAGTCTAGGGTAATAACATTGCTAGTTTATTGTCATGTTGATTAATGCTTGTCATGTTGTTATTTCTAATACATGTCCACCAAAGAAAAGATGAAGAAAGAACAAACCAGACCAACTCAAAACAAGCTGAGCCCAGATTGTTAATACTATTATGTCATAGAAGTATATTATTAATACTCTGTCATAGAAGTACATTGTTATACGCTATCACAGAAGTATATTGTTAAACAAAAATGAGATTCATAACTGAATAGTAACAAAAGTTGAATCGATCATCAAAGCTTAAAATACATTTCAAAAATCAACTAAAATCCGAAGATAAACACATAATTGAAGCAAAAGATAAAAAATCTCAATTCCAAACCAAACGATGAAGACAACGACGACAACGATAACAACAACGACGATGTGGCGAAAGAGGAATAGAGCTCGAAGATGAGGAGTAGCGCTAAGAGCATCTTATCAATGTTTGTTCGAGGTCTTGAACAATCCGGAAAAAGGAAAAATCAATAGAAGCACGATTTTAGAAAAAGAAATCGAAGGTGAAATATTGAAAATTGTAGATTAAAGATGAAGAATATAGTTGGACCTAAGATTGAGCTTCAATGGAAGCTCCTCTTGCTCCAACACTAGAGAAAACACCAGCGAGAATGGAGAAAATAAATATGATTTGGTTTTTGGGCAGATTTGATTTTTTTGGCAGATCTGTTTTTTTGACAGATCTGGGCGTATTTGGTTTTATGGCAGATCTGGGCAGATATGATTTTCCTCTCTTAAATCCATAATACAAGGATAATATAGGTATTTAACACACACAAATAAACTAAAAAACAAATATTAAATTAAAAAAATTGATAGCTGTCAATTTTTGGGTTTTTTTTTTTGTGTGTTTATGGTTTTTAAAAGGTGTAGGGTTTCTTTATAAAACTATGTCTAAGATTGGGTATATAACTAAATTTCTAACAAAAAAATTCATATCCTTAATTTTCTTTTATATATATAAAAAAAAAAAAGGATAGATGATTAATTGAAAGTTATGTATAAGTCCGGAACAAATTACCAGTATATACTAGAAAATAATATAAACAAGTTAATAATTGGCCCAAAGAATTTTCAAAAAGTATGGGCATCTGGGTTGGGCTTACTTATAATAACCCATTTTGGTTATCATGCTTCTTGTAGTGGGCTTTTTAGTGAAACAGACCTAGGCACTAGCCCATTGTGAAACTTACTGTCTCTTTCACTCGGAGTATGCAAGTAAAACGATGCGTATTGTAATTGGAGCACCTAACATCATCTTCTTCACGATTTAGACGCCTCTTCTTTGCAGAGCAACTGCAACTGGAGTTTCGCAGCAGCTGCAAGCGCAACTAAGTTCTTTTCTTCTTCCTTCTTCTTCTTTCTTCTCTACCTCCGAAAGCAGTAAAAACTAGCCTCTGTCGAATCCAGAAGAAGAGGCTAAGTATATTGCAAAATAACCTCCGCCATATCCTTGACCATATCGGGACCGTATCGCTCGTGTGTCCATGGCGTATCGAAGGCGTCTCGGATGGTCAACATAACAGAAAAGTCCACGATACGTCGTTTGCCCTATCCTCGGAGGCGTATCGTGTCGGAGGAGTATCCGATACGAGCATACCCCTTCTTCCGTCTCAGTTTTTAGAACCTTACCTACTGCCCCCACGCGCCTCCAGCACTCGCACGCGCCTTCTCGACAGCCACTGCATCCTCCTATGCTACTTCACCGAGCAGCGCGCTGAACCCAAGCCGGCTCCGCAACGTGGCGGTAATAGCTCATGTTGACCACGGCAAGACCACGCTCATGGACCGCCTCCTCCGCCAGTGCGGGGCCGACATCCCCCATGAACGCGCCATGGACTCCATCAGCCTGGAGCGGGAGCGCGGCATCACCATCGCCTCAAAGGTCAGTGACTTCCTACAGAAATGCAATGCAAATTGCAATCTAATCTGAGGGCGTGTTTTATTTTTCTTGGATGGATCCGAGGCCTTGTTTGGTTGCTGAGAAAATGGAAAACAAGAGCCAAAGTCATTTTGTATAGTACCCATATGTAACATTAAAAAATGGATAGGGTGAGAAATGTAGAATGCAACTATGGAATAAAGTCTGGGAACGTCTTTGCTTTTTCAAAATTTATTTGTTCTTTAATTTAGTTTTTTTTATTTATTGTCCAAGTTCTTTGTTTTTTACTTTGGTTGATTTTGGTTGTGATAAGGTGAATCTTGATTGAATTACCTTATAACTGTATGTAGGTTACATCAGTTCCGTGAAAGAGTATGAGCTAAACATGGTTGGTACGCCTGGACACGCAGATTTTGGTGGTGAAGTAAGTGACTGCAGCAGACATTCATTTAGACTTCTAGTTGAGAGTGGAAGTCAGAAACACGTTTTAATTTTTTTTCCTTTAATGGATGAAATTGGTTTTTGTTTAATTTTTTTTATTTTTTATGGATGGATTCATAGGTTGAGCGGGTTGTTGGTATGGTTGAGGGGGCAATTTTAATTGTTGATGCTGGGAAGGTCCGCCTACGCAGACAAAGTTTGTACTTGCGAAAGCCTTAAAATATGGGCTGCGACCTATTCTTCTTCTAAAGAAAGTAGATCGTCCTGCAGGTACTTATTCGCACTGGATGCATCTTTAATTTGCAAAATTGAAGTTATATAATTGCATGAATAATTTTAGGGTGGGGACATTGATAAAGGGAGGACATGAGCAGGTTGGATGGGTTAGGAGGCTTGCTTGCCAAATTACAAATTCACTTTGTTCAAGGAAGACTAAGGGGTCTATCTTTGTTAGTCCAAGTTATTCTTGGGTTCTTTTGGTTTTTCTGATTGCCAAATCATTGTTTCACGGGTGAGTTGAGCAAAAAATTGACATTACAATTCTCAATAACTAATTTAATTTAAACAAATATAAGTGCTTAGTTAACAATATTGACTTGGAAAGCATTTTGGTTATTGCTAATCTTCGTATTACAACTAAATGATTAAGTCAAAGAACAGTATATGGAAATTGCCAGTGACTTCTCATGTCGTAACTTCTACATATTGACTTGTTAACTTTACTTTCCCAGGTAGTTACTCAAACTTTGGGTTGTGTTTGAGTTGGTCGGGTTTGTGAAACAAAGTGCTGGTGCTTTGTTTGATAACAAACAAAAGAATGATAGTCAACTTATGATATGTAAAACACATATCTATGCGCAAGCAGACACATGTTAACTGTATAAGAAAAGATGAGTTGTGTCAAGATGTTTTGGGTTGCTTCCTTGAAAGCATTCTGTTTGTGCATAATGTTTCTCTCTGTGTGCTGTGTGTCTGAACAAGTAATGGGAATAAGAAGAAAGGGAATGATTGCCATTCTTGACTTCCCTTGCGTTATTTTACACATAAAAAAATCATTTAATACACATTCCCACCTTAAAATCCTTAATCGAATACCCCAAAACCAGAAATCAAATCAACTAGGAGGGGATAGTTGATCTGATTCCCATTCCTTGTTTATTCTAGTCTCTTTCTTATTATTCCCATTACTTACAAACAATCATGCCAGAAGTGTGTAAAAAGTATTTTAATTTTAATTCTTATGTCATAAAAGTACTTGTCGTTATTTCTTGGTTGAATTGGATTTCTGATTCATTCTGATACTTTTTTCCCAATGTTTTGTTATATGCAAAGATTAACAGTCAATACATGGTAAAGAAGGTGGAATGAAGGTTCTTTTTAACATTTTTGTTCCCAATGTTTTGTTATATGCTTTGGAAAAAAGGTCTTGTGTTATAATTTTACTTTATCTGATATCCTTAAAAAAATAAAAATAAAATAAAATAATCAGTGATTATACAGTAGCAGGTCCTATTTTCTAAACTTCATTTTTTTATATCTACTGTGCGTGCATTAGTGTATGTGTATAGAAAATTAGGAACGCTGCGCAATATAGCTAGTGATATAGCGCGCTATGTGAGCATGATTTAAAACACTGATATGTGCACACGCATTATTCACCGTATGATTGTTCTTCTATCCTTGGTTTTGTTGAATTACTCATTTTGACAGCTTGAGCAAAGTATTTTTGTTATTTGGTACTGAATCAGGTATAAAACGGAGAATGGTCTAGAGCTTGAGCTAATTGAAGAAGTTACCATTGAGGTAAGGAATTGCAGATCTGAAAATTGTGTTGTTCCTTTCAACAATTGAGACTCATGTATTATTGTTGCAGGTAAATGAAGAGCATGTCGGGTTAGTTATGGAAGCCTTATCTCATAGGCGAGCTGAGATTGTTGATATGGGTCCTGTTCCAAGAAGTGTTGGCAGGACTAGATTGTCTTTGACATGTCCATCAAGGTTCTCTTACCCTCTTAATGTCAATTCTTCTTTCTGCCTCATTGAGCCTATATTATTTTGCCACATAAGCAATAATTATCTGTTTAGCATTTGATAGGTTGTACCGTTCATACATTTTTCCATATTGATAGTCATCAGAACGAAAATCACTATGTCCATCGTACTCATTTGGTCTTGTGGTGACTCTTTACCATTATTGCACATCTAATGTTCCATTGCATAATCTTTAACCATGTTTTATCTATGCAGTCAACTAGTTTCATCACCATTTATGATTTATATCTGGCCTAGTGATTTATAGTTTCATTGGCGATACATTCCATTTAAATAATAGAAATTGATCTTATTTTGTGTTGTATTCTTCAGGGTTCTGGTTGGTTACAGAAGCGTGTTTGGCAGTGACACACATGGAACTGTATTTATGCATCGCGCTTTCTTAAGTAAGGTTTTCCCATCTTGTTACTTTTATCTCTCCATTCCCATTGCATTTCGGTTTTGCCTTTAAATCTGTCATGTAACTGGGGCCTCGTTAGGGAGGTAACTCTTTTCCTAGTTGGTCATCACCTAGTTCTACATTTTCTGGTTGCTTGGATTTAACATGGTTCTCTGTCCAGGTCTATTACCCTGACATATGGATGTGCTTGTATTTGTGTCCCTGACATATGATGTATGCATGCATGTATAACTCATGCATATGTATGTTTACATACTCTTAGTGTATGATACTTATGCATCTGATTAACATAAAATAAGAATTGAATTTTTTATATTTTATATTGTGTTTATTTTCTTAAATGTGTATTTTTATAAATCTGATTTTCAACCTGGTTAATAACAGTTATTATGGTCCAATCAGATGAATCTTAATTTTGCAGAATTGATTTTGATCTATTCGAGATGGGAAGAAAAGAATAAGCACAAAAATCGAAAGAGAAAACCTTAACCAACAGATAGAACTGCAACACAGAAAGCACTCAGCACAGAACTCCCCCTCCAATGAAGAAAAATCACACTAAAATTAATGTTCTTGAAATGTTTTTTACAGAGAAGTCCGGAAATAATTTCGTGATAGTACCTTTTCCAATCAGTTTAAAACCAAATGAAGCAACTTTCAGTGTTTTTCCTGACCCAAAAAAAAAACTTTCAATTTTTCATTTTTCCCTAGATTGTAAAATAGTTTTTCTGTAAAATGTAACAGTGACTTGAAGGTTGAATTTCTGGACTTGGTGGCTCAGCTTTCGCTCGAATCAATTGCATGGGACAGTGACTTGGAAAACAGTGCAGCAAATGCTTATATTATACTGCTCTTAAGTGTAACTGGCATTGCGTATTGTCTATCGGGAATTGTTGCATCTATATATATAAAGCAAAAGACAGAGAATGGTGAAACATTCAAAATACCAGAAAATGCCCTTGGTTAATGCAAACATTAAGAATTAAAATTATTAATTAAATAAGGATAATATGGTAAATTTACACTTTTTCATATTAAAAAAAATTAAAATTAAAAGAAAAATTAGATAATGGATCCTATTTTTATAAAACACAATTATCCATTATCTTTTTTAATTTTAAAAATAAAAAAATAAAAAAAACCAATTGGCACATGCTTACGCATGTGCCAAGGGGCTAGTTTACAATAAGTCAAGAAAACGTGTGTTATTTGTGAAATATAGTTATGTTATGTGTATAATACGCGAATAATAAGTTTGCACTCAAAGAAACACATATTCATTCGTATTTTTGCGAAGTATAAGGAACCTCTGCAATGAAATATTATCACCATTTGACAAACAAAAAAAAAATCAACATAAAATCCTTGATGCTCCCTTTTGCGTAAGTTTCATAACACCATATAAATATTAAATAAAAGTTACGGAAATTGGTAGAAAAATATGAAGATCTATTTTTTATATAGAAAAATCCATTTCATTGAACCGCAAAAAATTGGGAAGAAAGAATATATCAATGTGGCCTTGTTAAAACCTTCCCTAGGAAAACCTGGGACAAAATTCCGGGGTGGGAAACCCAATTCCATCCCGTATGAGAGATCTCGTTCTCGGAGGCTAAACTGTGCAATACGATGAGCAGGGCATTAGCTTGGCGGGGAATATAGGAGAGAACAGTGGAAGGTACTTGCTGCGGAAGACTGCGAACTTCCTCCACCAAACTCCCTTCCGGAGCTAAACAGACTTCTTCGTTGTTAATCAATTGTACAACAGCGTGTAGAGCTTCGTGGCAAGGATACACACCATGCCAGAAGCTCGCATAGCTACAGCTCCAAGTTAATTCACCATTGGGATCACGAACCACAAAACCAACCCCCTTGGATTGGATCCATCTTTCATATCTACAACCCCATCCACATTTAGTTTTTAAAAACCATTAGGGGGGGCTGCCACCGTACCGTAATAGTTGGCATCGGGGGACTCCTATGATGACATTCAGTTATACGTTTAACCTAAGCATCATAGCTCCTTACCTGTTCCAGCAATCTACCAAAGAAAGCTGGATTATAACCAAATAAAATAGCATTGCGCTCATTTCAAAACAGCCAAACTGTAATTGCAAATGCGGGTAATTGGTCCCCAGAGAACACCTCCAGCGCCGCTACGAGTAGAGATTTCGGCTCATGACTTTGTGATATAAGAGGCATAACAGAAAGCCCCACCCCCTTCCAGACTTGCCGACTGCTGTCACAATCAACTATAGCATGGGTGGATGTTTCAAGAGCAGTAAGGCAACGAAAACAAACAACATCAGTGATCAGCCTGCGCCGATAGAGCACATCCCTCGATGGGAGAATATTCTGCCCAAATCTCCATATATAAAGCAAAATTTTTGGAGGCACCTTCAGCTTCCACAGTGTTTCCATAGTTTGTTGACAAAAGATGAACTAGTCCAATCAGCAACTATATTACTAGCAAGTCGTTGATGTTCCGTAGCAACCCAATATCCACTTTTTACACTATATCTACCATGTAGATAGTTAACTTGAAAATTAAAACCATGTAGTGCTTTTCTCCATCAAAAGAATCCGAAGTCAAACATACAACGAAGATTAGATGGAATATGCAATCGACGGCTCCAGTAATTTCAATTTTATTCTTTTTTGGATTTGTAACCCCTTCTTCTTCTTCTTCTTTTTCTTATTACATGCATCGATGATGATTATTTGGTCAACTAAGCAATGTTTTTTTGCCAATGGATCTAGCCAAGTGAAAAAATGTTATGATTTGCAGACCAGTAGTCTCAAGTTTAGACCCCAATGACATATATCTTTGGTACTGTGTGTGAGAAAACCTCTCTCTGTTTTCTAACTTCGAGAACAACAAAAAAAAAGTATTAAGCAATATTATTTTTTGTACAGGTAAGTAAGCAATGTTATATTTCCACAATACTCATGATTAAACCTCTCCCTTCTCCCATACTTAACCAACTAACACTAACACCAAACACCAAACTCCTCCTTTATTGGTCTTTAGCCTCTCTGGCCTCCCCTTAAAGAAACAGAAAAGCCAATGGCAATCATAGTAAAACAATAAAGCAGCAAAGCTAATGGAAGTGGGTGGTGTGGTGGTCCTCCCCTTATTAAATGTCTCCTTGCCCTCCATTTCTATTCAAAATTCAAACTCAACCCAGCTCCCAGATCCCTAGCCTCCCTCTTCCTTCCTACTTCTCTTCTCTTTTCTCTAATTGCTCCACTTAACATTTTTTAACAGAGAAGTTTATAGTTGAGGAAGAGACGCAGCCGAGAGGCTTGTGTCAATGGAAGTGGACAGAGAAGAGAGAAGGGTAATTTGGTAATTGAGAGCAGAGGGTGAGTGAAGCAAAGAAAATGAGCACAGCTAGATTCATCAAGTGTGTCACTGTTGGAGATGGAGCTGTTGGGAAGACATGCATGCTAATCTCTTACACCAGCAATACCTTCCCCACTGTAAGATTAAGCATGAATATATGCTAATCAATGTTTCATGGTTATTTATTTAAATTGTGATCTTTCCCATTTTTATATTTTTAATTTTTAATTTATTTTATAGGATTATGTGCCTACAGTGTTCGACAACTTTAGCGCTAATGTGGTGGTGGATGGCAGCACAGTTAACCTTGGATTATGGGACACTGCAGGTAATTAAGTAATTGCTTTGCTTCTGTATGTGGGTGCTTTGTTCTTGAATTACTTGCTACTGTGGTGAAGAGATTACCGGTCATATATACTTGTTGAAGTACTGACCTAAACTACAAAGAAAAAAAAAGACAGAAAATAAATTTCAATTGAGTTGCTGCAATGAATCATGCTAGATGCTCTTTCTGATTTCATTGAAATTACAACAATGCATGCAATATTTATTGGGGGATGGGGAAATCAAAGACAACCTCGGTTGAGTGATTGTTGTTAACTACTTGAACTACAAACTCCTTCTCATAAGGATAGAGATTACAATGCTCTTTGTTCATATGCTTTGGCAGTTTCTGGTTCTGTCAATCACTATCTGGATTATTGAACATGTGGATTTTGCATAAATTAAGTGGTGTTAGTTTGATAACCTAAATGCTAAGAAAAAGAAAAGAAATAAAAGAAAAGAGAAGAGAGATTGTTTAGTTTGAACATTTGATTTTTTGAACCCGTCAATTTTGCATAAAATGATATGGTTAGTTTGACAAACTGACTAGAATACATCTGCAAAAAAGATTACTTGTATTTTCAATATGCACGTGCTTATTGTATGTGCTCTTCGGAATTCAGGACAGGAAGATTACAACAGGCTGAGGCCTCTGAGCTATAGAGGTGCTGATGTGTTCTTGTTGGCCTTCTCTCTCATCAGCAAAGCCAGCTATGAAAACATTGCCAAGAAGGTTTGTTAAACATTTCAATATTTTGATTTATTCTTTTACTTGTATTTTCGTACTCTCAGCAGTCAGAATCTAATATGCACATCAACTTTTATTGTTTGACACCCAGTGGATACCTGAGCTGAGGCATTATGCTCCAACAGTCCCCATTGTGCTTGTGGGAACCAAACTTGGTATGTGTTATTTATAGTAGATAAAAGTCATAAAAAGAACAAAATGTGCATATAATATATGTGTGTGTGTGTGTGCGCGCGCTCATGTGCACGCATTTCTGTGTTTTTGGTTGCTTGTGTATGAACACTAAAATTTGATCTTGATGTAATTCTGATAGTAATTTTGGCTGCAGATTTGCGGGAGGACAAAGAGTATTTGATTGATCATCCTGGTGCTACACCAATATCAATTGCACAGGCAAGTTAACTTACACAATGAAGGGCACAGGAGTTGATTGTCTGTCCTCTTTATCTTGCTTTCTAACAGACTACTTCCTACTGTCAATTCTTAAACTATGAAATGTTCTTCAATGTTCTTGAGCAGGGTGAAGAGCTGAAGAAGGCAATTGGTGCTGCTGTTTATATAGAGTGCAGCTCCAAGACTCAGCAGGTTTGCTTAATTTCTTAGTGCTTATTATTAAATATAACACTCTAATTAGCACATTATTTGAATTTGATCTGATCTTTAAAACTCCAACTAGGATTACACAGAAAACTCAAATTATTTGGTTATACTTATAACTAGAACTTGATCTGATGTATCTATTTAGAATGCTGCTACATTTTCTCAGTTCTTATGAAAACTCCTTTTCTCCAAGAGTTTTTTTAAAAAAAAATTTAATGTAGGGAATCCCTTTAATGTCTAAAGTCATGGAAACAGACTGTATTTTCTTTTGGTAGCAAATATCATGCAAAAGGCCAAAAGTTCTCTCTGCCTACAACTTTAACTGTGATTTAAAAGTATTGTTTCCCTTTACTCTGTTTACAAATGATTAACCAGGCTTTATATAGATAGTGTAGTTAGTCAATAATCATTACACTAATTAAGAATGTCAAGGCTGTGATCAAGTGCTCAAACTAACTTACTGTTCTCTGGCTTGAACTTTAGAATGTGAAGGCTGTGTTTGATGCTGCCATCAAAGTTGTTCTGCAACCCCCTAAACCAAAGAAAAGGCGACGGAAGGCGAGGCATTGTGTGTTTCTCTAAATTTTCATGTTACTTTTCTCTCTTGTAACAGCCACAGTTCCTCTTCTAAGTCCTCATTTTCCATTTATGCCAGTACTCTTGGCATTTGTTGTTTTTCATTTTCTGCTTGTATTTTCCCTTATGTAATATTATTGTGTTCCATACTTCTTGTGGACTATAAAGAAGGCAAATATGTTGTAATCTCAGTGCTCAAGCAAAGCAAGATAGCACTGGACTGAGGCAGATAGTGGTCTGTATGCCCTATTATACCATACAGAATTTTTTTAATTTTCTTCCCAACTGTGAAGGCCACACAAAGCCCACCTTACTGTCCCTTTCTCTTTCTTGTTTGCTAGCCTCTCTCCCCGTGCGTGAAGCCTTTTTTTTCTTTAATCAAATAGTGACTTATCTTGAGTAAAGTATTAAAACAGTTTTGCAACAAAACAGTAAGACAAATGAGAAGAATTGTACGGTTAAGATGAAGAGCGGAATACAGAAATTATATAAGAAAACTAGACAGAGCCTTAACCCACTAGCCACAACAAAGCAAAAGATTATGATTTTTTCTATTTAAACTCCACATTTCTCCTAGTTCACCCCAATACTTAAATTATTAAGATGTAAGTTTTATTATTGTGTAAAAAGACAAAAAAGGTCATCCAACTTAATACTTAACCCTAATATATCCATACACACCCCACAACTCTTCAAATTAAGTTTAAAAAAAATACAAACTCTTCTAGATGGCAATGCGCTGACAGAGTTCTGAGGTGAGATTTTTGTAATAGAAGGATGAGAAGAACCATAGTTACTTACGGAATCCATCAAAGATATATTATTTTCTTTGAATTGAAATTCATTCCTTTCAAAGATAGGAAGCAACAACAATTTATAAAATACACGAGCACAAACAGAATTAGTCAAGATTCATTTATCGATTAATGAAAAAGTAGAAAAAAGAATAAAGGTTGAAACTTCTTAGAAGATTGCTTGCTCTGTTTTATATGATCAGGTACCTTCTCTTTTCGGAACATGGGGTTTTTGTACAACGCTTGTGCACCTCATTCTTAGATACCTGCAGTTCCAAAGATAAACTCTTTAGCAGTAAGCACTGTTGGCAAAATTGCAAATCTTTGGAGATGCTTTTAGAAAAAATTCAAAGAAATTGGGAGGCACACTGTAGTTGGAGTTCTTAGAGGAGTCATGCAGTCTTTTGATGTCTTGGAAGAACTAGCACCAACTCTTGAATTTTCAATCTTCTTGATGACTGTTGAAGTCAATCTGGAAAGTTCCCTGATAGGTGAGAAACTGACTGACTTGTGAAGTGATTTGGGAGTTGATCTTTTCTTGTCCTCCAATTTTGTTGCCGGCTTCTTTTGCAATGAGGTGAGAATATCATCCTTTCTGGAACAACTAGAAACTATGGGTTTGGCTGGAAAAGATGGGACCTTGGGTACTTTATGATACGCTAATGATGATTTCGAGGAAGTAAAGAGTCTTGTTTTCTTCCTTTTTATGGGTGTCAAAGCTTCTTGATTTGAGCTATAGCTCTGCTGAAACAACACTTTGTGCAGGTATTATAATAAGTTTTTTCTATGTACCCATTGGTATTACCAGTGAAAGCTTCTTCTTTTTAAGTTGGCTCTTCGACCCCCTTTTCCTCTTCTTTTTCTACTTGTTCATTGACGACCACTTCAGAGGTTGGAACCACTTCAAAGGTTGGAACCAATGCACTGCAAAACTCAAGGAAGAATAGGAAGCAACAACAATTTATATCAGTTTGAAACTTGAAGGAATTCTTTTAAGGACAATTATTCAAATGTCAAACAAGCCACGTGAAGTTTTTCAGTGTAAACATGAATGGGCTAAGCTTGCGGACTTAAGAGTTAAATTGTATGTTCATGCACTTGAAAACAGACAATGAATAAGACTCTGAAATAATTTAATACTTACTATTTCTCATGCTTAGAACGTATTTTCTCCTCTAAAGGTAGCTTGTGGGGTTTAAATAGAAAATCTCTTTTATTTATTATTTTTTTTAGCTTGGGGTGTATTTAAAGGTAGTTTGGGAAGATAGTGGGGTTTACTTAGAAATTGTGAAAATTTAAATTAAAAGTTAAGGTGAACTTAGAACATGGGGTGAACTAAGAGAAGTGTGGGGTTTAAATAGAAAATCTCAAGATTATTTAAGTTTTGATTGGACAGGGGAAAGTAATAGAGAACCTCAATCTCTACCTTTGTAGTTTAGACTATTACTTATATTTGTAAAAAAAAAATACAGAAAAAGAATAAGTGGCTATGTGGTTTTGTGGTTTTGTGCAATAACTTGAAAGAATGTGAAGCTAATACGATTGGGGGATTCTTAATTTTTTTTTTTTCTCGTTTACCTTGTTTAATTTTTAACATATTAGTTTTTACTCTTTTGTTCTTTTTAAAAGAAGATTTTTTTTAAAAAAATTCTTTGCCAACCAAGTCTAACCTAGTAGAAAAGGTGCTTCACTTGCATATCAATAGTTTCATGTTCGAACCCCCATGATGGCACCTTAACAGTGTGTGTCTGTAAAAAATTTCCTCCCCATTATCGCTTTTCTTTTTGTTGCCAAAGTTAGAAAGAGGGAGAGGGAATTTCACTCACACACGTACCATGAGGGCTTGAACCCAAGATCACTTGGGAGCACACCAAACACCTAAGCCAATCCAACTAACACCTCATTGGTTAAAAAGAAGATTTTTGAGTTAATAAGTTTAGTAAGAGAATTTTTTTTAGAAAATGTCACCTAAGCTTGGATCCTGAGCCTCTACATTTACACACAATGTATTTATCCGCATTTTGCAACATCTGAGTCATTCCAATAAGGGGCTTTGGTTTAAACTCAATAAATACTTTAATAATGTGAAAGATAATAACATAATTTTTCTTATTCTAGATAAGATCAATAACTAAAATATATCATCCAATTTTACAATAATGCAATAAAAAAAATCCTAAAATTACACACATTACCGATCCTTCAATATTTTAACAAATTCATTTAAAGTCAATCACCTTATTCCACACACCCTTGAGAAAGGATTGGCCCAAAGGTTGAGACGTACTTTGATTGGTGGTGCGAAAACCAAGTATCAACAGATAACAAAACCCAAACAAGCCTTTAATTATTTAAGCTAAGAACACCAAATTACTTTAAAACCCTTAATTAAAACCAAGCCCCTAATTAATAACCATAATTTAACTAGCCAGCACCATTTTCAAACCTATAATAAACTTAGCCAAACCTCTAAGAGCATCCACAATGATGCTCTCTATTTCTTAGCTAAAATTTGGTTAAGAATATAATAAAGCTATTTTAGGAGCTCTCTAAAAAATTTCAACTCCAACCATACTCCCTAATTTGGAGAGTCATAAATGCTATAACTCTTTTTTGATTGGTCCACTCTATTAAAAAATAAAATAAAAAATAGTTAGCATTAAATAAAAGTTTGAAATACTCATTAAATAAAGCAGCATTAAATTATAGGGAGCCACTAGGAGTCATTTCTCTCTCCTCAGATTTAGGAGCTCCTAGAGGACTCCCTATTTTAGGAGGTGGATAGGGAGCATGGTTAGAGTTGCATTTTTACGATCCCTCCCTAAAATTTATCTTAGGAGGTGGTTTAGGGAGCCCATTGTGGATGCTCTAATCTACTACCAAACTTATTAGAAAACTTGAATTAATAACTTTATTAAAGCCAATGGGGTCTAAGCTAATGGAAAAGTGCTTTAACTTGCAGACTAGCTAAAAAAACTTTAATCTCCATGGCACCAGTGTGTGAGTGAGAAATCCTCTCCCCTTATAGTTTTATCGCTTGTACTAAAAAAAATATATAAATAACCTAATAAAAAACCCCTAATACTTTATAATAAAGACCTTAGGGCATGCACAATCATGCTCTCTATTTTTTAGTTAAAATTTAGCTAAAAACATACAAAAACTATTTAGGAGCTCTCTATAAAATAACTCCAATCATACACTCTAGTTAGGGAGTTATAAATGCTATAACTCTTTTTTAATTGGTCCATCTCTATAAAATATATATATATATAAATAGTTAGCATTAATTAAAGGTTCAAAATACTCATAAAATAAAGCAACATTAAATTATAGGGAACCACTAAAAGTCCTTTCTCTCTCCTCAGATTTAGGAGCTCCTACAAGTCACTCTATTTTAGGAGGTGGATGAGCATGGTTGGAGTTGTAATTTTCCAATAACTCCCTAAAATTTGTCTAAGGAGGTGGTTTAGGGAGCCCATTGTAGATGCTCTTACATTCAAAACCTTAATGTATAAAATTTATAAATATTATAAAATAAAATAAAAACCCAATTCAAAACTAGTAGAAACCCCAATCAGCACCCTTAATCAATATCCAAAACTAATTTAAAATAATACCTAAAATTGCAAGCATACACAAAATGGCGCAAATGATATTTACCCACCAAGTGACAAGAGGAGACAGAGGTGAGGGCAATCTCCTGGAGAGTGGAGGGATTGGTGGTGGTTATGTGGAAGAGAAAGGTGCTTCAATCAAATAATAGAGATGGAGAAGATGATTGATGAGGAGGAGAGAACAGAGATGAGAGGGAATCAAAATTTTGCAAGAGAGAGGAAATGAGAGTTCGAAAGAGAGAGTTGATCGAATGGAATAGAAAGAAGAGGCAACTCCGATATTTCTGTGGGCTGTGATAACAACCAATTCTAGTGTAATGTAGAACTAGCTATTTTAAAGAATAACATATTGCCACTTGTTTACTATAACCAATCATAGCTTGACCTGTGTACATTATAAAGAGAAGAAATATGTATAAATATATGTCGGTTCGGTTTGGTAACGAATGCTTTGGAAAGTTAGGGTACGGCAACTGCCTCCGATATAAATCGAGTTGGTCCCAAAAACCAAACTTTTTGAACCCTTTTTTTCCTCCTCTATTTTGGCTGCCGCGACCTAGAAGGAAACGTCTTAAACCCTATCAGTTAGAAACAACAACGTAAAACCCAAACAAGTGTGTAGAACTTAGCTATTTCTCTTAGTTTTTAGAAATGGTCGTTGCTTCATTCTCTATGGTCCTCCACTCACTTCAGAGATACCCTTAGAGTTCTATCCTGAATAGGAGGGTTGTTGAGTCAAGTCAAGAAGAAGAAGAAGAAAGTCCCACAAAGGAATCTGGGACAATGGGCAAAAGTCTTGAGCTTTGTAAGGGCCAATAGCAAAGAGACTATTCTTAATTTCTTGGTCACTCACACTTTTACCCAAGTCAGCAACTCTTTCTCTTTTTCATCTCCATCCATCGCCCCCAAATCGTACCTACTGACCCCACGAGCCTCTGCACTCGCATGTACCTTCTCGATAGCCATTGTGGCCTCTCATGCACTTCACTGAGCATCGCGCTGAACCCAAACTGGTTGCATAATATGGCGGTAATAGTTGAAGTTGACCATGGCAAGACCACGCTCATGGACCTCCTCCTCCGCCAATGCAACACCGACATCCCCTATGAACGTCCCATGGACTCCATCAGCCTCGAGTGCGAACGCGACATCACCATTGCGTCAAAGGTCAGTGACTTCATACATAAATGCAATGCAAAATGCAATCTAATCTGAAGAGATGTTTTATTTTTCTTGGAAAGATCCTAGGACTTGTTTGGTTCTGGCAGTATTGTCCATGATTTGCTAACACAACACAAATTTGTAAGAAAAAATAAGTATTCAGGTTTGACTTAACGGGTCGGGTTGAAAACAGGTAGACCCTTTAGCCACTCGTTAAGGGCAAATGTATTTTTATAAATTTTTAAACCTTTCATTTTTCTTTTTCTTTTTTTCTTACCTTTCTTCTCTACCTAACATTCTCCCTCGCTCTCCCACATACTTTGTTCTTCGTTTCCTCACAGACAAATAATCCCAAATAATTTTACTTGCAAAATAAAAAGGCAAGGGCTGCTTATGCATACATGTTTCCTAGCTATTCTCAGCAACCAAACACCCTACCAAACCCTTATAAACGAAAAAGAGGAAAAAAAATGAAATCAAACTTAAAAATTAAACACTTGAAAATACAAATTTTAAATCTAAAAGCCCAATTGCTATGAAATCAACAAGAATTCCATAGTGAAAGCATTCTGTATGGCCTTTAGGTGAGGCTCTATCTCTTAACCATTGGATTAAATTGGTTAGCCTAATCCAACTTTTAGGAGATATGACCTCACCTAAAGGCCACATATAAGGAGAAAAACTTCCCGGGCACGAGGATGCTAGGGTAAGGATTCCAACTAAGTATCCCCAACCAATCAGTTATCAACAGTTGTCACCACAATATGAAAGAATTATTTTTTGGCCACGTTTGCTCCATCCTCCGTGAGTCCATCATTGCAACTCAAAACTGCTCTTCTTCTCTCTCTCTCTCTCTCTCTCTCTCTCATCTTACTAGTTCTCTATCTCTCCATTTCTTTCTCTCTCTTCGCATAAGAAATTCTAGAGGTTGGCCTTCAGACATGATGTTAGCCACATGAAATTTGGATGTTGGCAAGGTCGTCGCCTCCATTATTGCCGATGTGAAGAGAGAGATAGAGAGAGATGAGAGTGAGAGAGTCGGTGAGGAGAGATGTTGACGATGATGAAGGAAGGACACAGGGAGGATGGAGGGTGGCAGTGTAAACGTTGCCGCTGAGGCCAATTGCTGTGGCGGGGGAGCAAGTCAGGAGAGAACGAACGTCAACACCGAAGCTAGCTGTTGTGGGTGGGGAGCATATCGGGAGAGAAAGGACTTAATGTTGGTCTAACCAATTATTATTATTATTTTTTAAAGAGTGATTTCCAACCGTCAAGAAATTACTGGTTGGGGATACTTAGTTGGAATTCTTACCCTGGCATCCCTATGCTAGGGAAGTTTTTCTCATATATAAGGCCTTCACTATAGAATGACTTATCAAATTAAATAGAGGCTGTTTGAATACAATGAAATTGAAGAGTAATCAGAAAGGGTAGGGTGTTGAAAGGGGGTTAAGATAGAGTGCAAGAAGGATGCCTTTTTTTTTTTCTTTTGGGGGTGTAAAACTCAAATCTCTTAATAGCATACATACTGTCACAAACTCAAATGAAGAGCAATAGCAAACACAACAAAAGAGCCAAATATTGGCAAGACCAAATAACTACAGATCAAATGATATGCAAGTATTTGATTGATTCTTGAGTGGTCTTGGAAATTGGGAGAAGGGTTGAGCAGCGCAATGTTTGATATATATATATATATATATATATATATATACAGTCCCTTTCTATTGAGGGATCCATCAAACCTTTGGGGTCCCCTACAAATTTTTTTTCAACCATCCAAACTATCTATTTTTTAAGTCTACATTTGTAGATCATCTTTGCAAAAAATTAAACAAATCGGAAACCGTTTCAATATCTAATTGTGTCATACAAAATCAATGAACACGGTGCTTCAAGAAGGTACTAAAATTTTAGATTCAAGTGAATTTTTTTTGCAGAGATGATCTTTGAATGAGTATCTACAAAATAGACAGTTTGGATTAGTGAAATACAATAAGGAGTATGCCCTACAAGGGTGTCCCTCAAATACTTATTTGAGGCATCACTCAACTGAAGCTCCTTGTATATATAGTACCTTCTTGAAGCATGATGCTCATTGATTTTGTAGGACACAATTTTTTATCAAAATGGTTTTTGATTTGTCTAATTTTTTGTAAGGATGATCTATGAATGTAGACTTAATAAATAGATGGTTTGGATCATTGAAAAAAAATTCGTAGGGGACCTTAAAGGGTGTCCTTCAAATAAAATTATTTGAGAGATTTCCCCAAATGTATATTTCAGTTTATCTATTTATTTTATTCTTAACGGATAAAACGGATCGTTTTGTGTTATTCGCGAATTGTAATAGGTCGTGTTCGTATCGTGTATTTTCATCCATTAACTTAACAGGTCGTGTTGTGTCAACCCGTTAATGACATGAACACTACATTACAAACATGACCTGTTTGCTAGGTCTACTTTAACCCTATTGGTCAGAAACAACAACGTAAAACCCAAACAAGTGTACATAACTCGGCCATTTCTTTTAGTCTATGTTGCACAAATACAGATACAGGTACACCGATACAACAAATCTCCAAGAACTAGGATACAGTTACAGATACAACACCGATACGGCGATTAAAATAATATATATTTTAGAAAATAATATAAATAAGTCAATAATGGGCCCAAATAATTATAAAAAAGTTTGGGCCTCTGGGTTGGGCTTACTTATAATAACCCAATTTGGTTCTCGTGCTTCTTATAGTGGGCTTTTTAGTGAAACAGACCTAGGCACGAGCCCATTGTGAAACTTACTGTCTGTTTCACTCGAAGTATGCAAGTAAAACGATGCGTATTGTAAATAGGGCACCTAACATCATCTTCTTCACAAGTTAGACGCCTCTTCTTCGCAGAGCAACTGCAACTGGAGATTCGCAGCAGCTGCAAGCGCAACTAAGTTCTTTTCTTCTTCCTTCTTCTTTCTTCTCTACCTCCGAAGGCAGTAAAAACTAGCCTCTGTCGAATCCAGAAGAAGAGGCTAAGTATATTGCAAAATAACCTCCGCCATATCCTTGACCGTATCGGGACCGTATCGCTCGTGTGTCCATGGCGTACCGAAGGCGTATCGGATGTTCAACATAACAGAAAAGTCCACGATACGTCGTTTTCCATATCCTCGGAGGAGTATCCGATACGAGCATACCCCTTCTTCCGTCTCAGTTTTTAGAAATGGTGGGGCCGGTGCTTCGCTCTCTCTGGTCCTCCACCCGAAACTCTTTCTCTTCCTCAGCTTCATCCATCGCTCCCAAACCGTACCTACTGCCCCCACCCGCCTCAGCACTCGCACGCGCCTTCTCGGCAGCCACTGCGGCCTCCGATGCTACTTCACCGAGCAGCGCGCTGAACCCAAGCCGGCTTCGCAACGTGGCGGTAATAGCTCATGTTGACCACGGCAAGACCACGCTCATGGACCGCCTCCTCCGCCAGTGCGGGGCCGACATCCCCCATGAACGCGCCATGGACTCTATCAGCCTGGAGCGGGAGCGCGGCATCACCATCGCCTCAAAGGTCAGTGACTTCCTACAGAAGTGCAATGCAAATTGCAATATAATCTGAGGGCGTGTTTTATTTTTCTTGGATGGATCCGAGGACTTGTTTGGTTGCTGAGAAAATGGAAAACAAGAGCCAAAGTTGAGATTTTGTATAGTACCCATATGTAACATTAGAAAATGGATAGGGTGAGAAATGTAGAATGCAACTATTGAATAAAGTCTGGGAACGTCTTTGTTTTTTCAAAATTATTTGTTCTTTAATTTACTTTTTTATTTATTGTCCAAGTTCTTTGTATTTTACTTTGGTTGATTTTGGTTGTGATAAGGTGAATCTTGATTGAATTACCTTATAACTGTATGTAGGTTACATCAATTCCGTGGAAGGAGTATGAGCTAAACATGGTTGATACGCCTGGACACGCAGATTTTGGTGGTGAAGTAAGTGACTGCAGCAGACATTCATTTAGACTTCTAGTTGAGAGTGGAAGTCGGAAACAAGTTTTAATTTTTTTCCTTTAATGGATGAAATTGGTTTTCAGTGGTTTTTGTTTAACTTTTTTTATGGATGGATTCTTAGGTCGAGCGGGTTGTTGGTATGGTTGAGGGGGCAATTTTAGTTGTTGATGCTGGGGAAGGTCCGCTTGCGCAGACAAAGTTTGTACTTGCGAAAGCCTTAAAATATGGGCTGCGACCTATTCTTCTTCTAAACAAAGTAGATCGTCCTGCAGGTACTTATTCACACTGGGTGCATCTTTAATTTGCAAAATTGAAGTTATATAATTGCATGAATAATTTTAGAGTGGGGACATTGATAAAGGGCGGACATGAGCAGGTTGGATGGGTTAGGAAGCCTGCTTGCCGAATTACAAATTCACTTTGTTCAAGGAAGACTAAGGGGTCTATCTTTGTTAGTCCAAGTTATTATTGGGTTCTTTGGGTTTTTCTGATCGCCAAATCATTGTTTCACGGGTGAGTTGAGCAAAAAAATGACATTACAATTCTCAATAACTAATTTAATTTAAACAAATATAAGTGCTTAGTTATAATTTAACAATATTGACTTGGAAAGCATTTTGGTTATTGCTAATCTTCTTATTACAACTAAATGATAAAGTCAAAGAACAGTATATGGAAATTGCCTGTGACTTCTCATGTTGTAACTTCTACAATTTGGTACTAGAACTCATCCTAGAAATGGATTGGACAGTTGAAGACTTCAGACTCTGTTGATCTTTTAATTTGGACTAAGAAATTATTTCCGTATTTGTTCAACTTGTTAACTTTACTTTCCCAGGTAGTTACTCAAACTTTGGGTTGTGTTTGAGTTGGTCGGGTTTGTGAAACCAAAGTGCTGATGCTTTGTTTGATAACAAACAAAAGAATGATAGTCAACTTATGATGTGTAAACACATATATGTGCGCAAGCAGACACATGTTAACTGTATAAGAAAAGATTAGTTGTGTCAAGATGTTTTTGGTTGCTTCCTTGAAAGCATTCTGTTTGTGCATAATGTTTCTCTCCCTGTGCTGTGTGTCTGAACTTAATTTGTCTTATGTTTTATTTGGCATCCTGTTTAATTATTATTATCCCCTTTTACCATTTCACTTTACTCTTGCCATGCTTTGTAGGAAGCAGTTTTCATTTAAAAAAAAAAAAAACAGAAAAAGAAGGAAACAATTTTCATTTAAAAAAAGAACAGCTTCCATTCCTCTGATCATAACTGTTAAGCTGTATTTCCCATTTACTTGGGTTATTGCTAATGTTATTGGTTATTGTGTTTATGCAGTTTCAGAAGAGATGTGTAATGAAGTTGAGAGTTTGATATTCGATCTTTTTGCGAATCTTGGTGCTTCAGGTGTGGAAATATAAGAACAGAATATTGAGATTATAAAATCCCACATCGGGTATTTCAAGCATTGCACCACATTACATAATATCATGGACCTCTCCAGCCCTTGATTTTGGGTTGGATGCTCTAACTTTAATGTGTTATGAAAATTCATCCACACGTGAGGCCCAATCTGGTCTCACATGCTCCATATTACCAGTATAATTTATCTATGTGTCAGGTGAAGTCCTGCCACACGTTAGTGGGAATGTTGAGATATTAAAATCCCACTTTGGGTATTTCAAGTCTTGCACTATAATATATATTATCCTGGGCCTCTGCTCATTTTCAATTGGTTTTGAGTTGGATGCTCTAATTTTAACATGATATCAAAGCCGGCAATTCATTCACGTGTTCAGCACAATTTGCCACATGTGTTTTACACCACCTGATATAATTAATCCACTTGTTTGTCTCATCAGTCCTGCCACACATGAGGATCTGACATTGGATTGTTGAAACCTTGCATCACAGTATATAACATCATGGGCCTCTTCACCCATTGCCACTTGGTTATGGGTTGGATGTTCCAACTTTAATTTCCATTGTCTTAACTTTGTATTAGTCAGATGAAAATCTGAATCAAAATATTTCCTATTCTTGATTTAGAGGAGCAGCTAGATTTTCCTGTGCTGTATGCTTCTGCTAAGGAAGGTTGGGCTTCCACCACTTACACCAAAGATCCACCTGCTGATGCAAGAAATATGTCACGGCTGCTTGATGCCATTATAAGTCATGTACCTCCACCAACAGCCAATCTTGAGGCACCTTTCCAGATGCTGGTTGGTATTCAACTGTTAAAGAATGTATTTGTATATTTATCCTCACCCTACCCCACTTCCCTTTTTTGAGCTGAATATGTAGGTTGAATCCATATTATTTTTTCTGCTTTTGGCTGGTCTGTTCGTGTACTGTCCTCCTTGATTTATGAAGTGGGTTTCTTTAGAGAATTCCGCTTGTACATTTCAAATTCTATGGGAAATGTGACCATCCTATAAATGAGGATTAGACGACTGCTAGTAATATTTGAAATTTCAACTGATTGTTAAGGTCTTGGGCACCGTAACCAATATCCTCTAAACTAGCTATTAGTGCATTGCTGATTATGTGCCTTCATGGATGGATTTGAAAGCTGGGCACTGGTAAAGCTTTTGCAAAGTTTGTTTTCATGCTAATTTAAGTTCAGATTTCAATTTTGGAAATTTTATTACATTCCTGGGATTATGTAGATTTAGGATATTGTTCAAACCAAAATCTTCCCAACTATGGTGAATTCTGAATTTGTATGATTTTTCTGTTGCTTTATTCTTTATGAATTTGTATGATTTTATTTATTCTTTTTATTTCTTTGGATTCATGTTGCTTTATGGTTTATTGCTCCACAAATACAAGTTACTGGCAGAAGACTTCAATATTAGTGCATGAAATAGAGTTATTCACACTGGAGCGCAGTTGCACTTTTTATGTATAATCCAGCAATACATTGCACATTAAGAAACACATAATTATGCTATAGAACCCATGTCACCGCTTGACTTAATGGATAAATAACTTTTTTATCTTTTCTGTTCATTCCTTTTTTGTTCATAGTGTTGGAAAAATTGAAAACATTTATTGCGTTGCTCTAAGGTTTCCATGATGGACGAGACTTCTACCTTGGACGAATATTGACTGGACGGGTTTCTTCTGAAGCATTCGCGTTGGTGACAGAGTTCATGGGCTGCGTCACAAAGATTCTGGGGTTGAGAAAATTGAAGAAGGGAAGGTTTGTGGCTGTAAATTTTCCTCATTGTAGTTGGAGCTCAAGAAATATTTTTCCCAGTTGTAGTGCATGTGTACAATATTTAATTCTTTATCACAATGAGATTTTACCCATGTTCAGATAAAGCTCTTGTAGAGTTTACTATCAATGTCCTCGTTCCATCCTATATATTAGTTGATCTATGTCTATGTTTTGGTTCAGTTAATTTGACTTATCTGAAATGGCGTTAGTTTACGCAGAATGTACTGTATTTGACTACTAGTGCTCTAAGCCTGCATTTTGTAATTTCTTAATTAGATTATTGAGGCTTATTGCTTTGTTTTTCTCTGACTAAGTATCTAAGATGAAAATATACAACCTCTGAAACATCCTTGTCTCTCACAGAATAATGGTAATGTTTGAAAAATTCTTTCGAACACGTAATAATACAAAATTCTCTGTTTCCTCTGTCTTCTCATGAACATGTTACAAACTTAGACCAATATTTGTGAGCATTTTGTTTCATTAGAAGTTATTACTTTTTTATTTTATTTTTTAAAGGAAGCTTTATTAATCATCACAAATAAAAGAACTATAACATTCTTGAGGCAAATAAAAAATGAACAAAAGCTTATTTCAACGACTTTCTATGAAATATGAACATTAGCTATAATTTTTTACATAAGGAAAGAAGCTCAACACCAAATTGAAATATTACATTTAATTTTTTTTTTTTCTAAACTAGTTTTTTGTTTCTTCATCTTCCACAGGCAATGGTACTAATTTACAGGATAACTGCTTACTTTTTGTAGGTTGTGAAACTGATGAAAAAGAAGGGAACACATATGGCCCTAATTGATAGTGCTGGAGCTGGTGACATAATATCGATGGCTGGGTTGGGAAGTCCATCTATTGGCCATACGGTCGCAAATGTTGAGGTATGTTGGTGGAAATTATGTCTATGGCCTTCACAAGTCTTTTCATTTTCTTCTGTTTGGTCTCATGTGGTCAACTGATCTTCCCATTATTGTTTTTTTTATTCTAATTTTCTTTTTTAAATCTGAATATATAATTACTTCACTATATATTTTCTTGTATCCCTTGTACTTCCGTTCCTACCTTGAGAAGGCTCAACTGGGGCTCTCGCTAAGGTTTTTCAGTCCCTTTCTTGCAGAGTCATAGGCATTCACCTTGGTTCCCTTCTAATATAATTATTTAAATTGATCCTAGTTTGTGTTAACAAATTATTGATGGCCGTTGTATAAGGCAAAGTGTAGGTGCTTTGAGTCTTGTTTAACATTTGAGTTTGAACTTTTCAAATAAAAATTAAGGGTGCTTGTACCATGGTAAAGCATTTGATATTTTGATATTCTCTGTACATATATTTGATATTCTGTTTGTTCATTTGAAATAGTTTTGGCGCATATAGTGATGTAGAAGTTTATTACTTTAAAGTAAAGTTATGAGAAGCTTTCACCATAGTAGGATTGCTTGATGTAATGCAGTTCAGTGAGGACTGCGGATATTATGGTAATGGGTGGGAATGCATTCTTGCGCAGTTAAGGGTGGTACCAATAGAGAACAAACTGAGTTTTTTTTTTTTGGGTAATTGAGGACAATGTGAATTGAAACTTAGTCTTGTTAGACAATTTATGACGAATGGCATGTTTACTTACAAGTAATGGGAATAAGAAGAAAGGGAATGATTGCCATTCCTGACTTCCCTTGCGTTAACTTACACAGAAAAAAATCATTTAATACACAGGTCCCACCTTAAAATCCTTAATCAAATACCCCAAAACCAGAAATCAAATCAACTAGGAGGATTCTTATGTCATAAAAGTACTTGTCGTTATTTCTTGGTTGAATTGGATTTCTGATTTATTCTGATACTTTGTTATAAAGTTAAATAGGTCAATGAAATTTAGTATTTTCAATAATGACGCAAAGAGAAGAAATGGGTAGGGGCTTTATTAGTTTTTCATGAAGGAATGCTCCAAGTTTATTTTTGATATATGTCAGAGGGATTTTAGATACACACATTATGTTGAATGCCAGAGTTTTGTAGAGGTTATTATCCTCTCCTTATTATGAGAAACTAAGGGTCCCTTTGGGAGGAATTATTTCAAACCTAGGAATTCAGTTAATATTATATAGATAAATTGCTTGATTGCATTACTACAAAACCCAACTATTTGTATTTGTATTAGAAGGAAAAAAAAATTGAAATTATTCATTATATTAGCCATTTCAAATATATTTATCTAGTTTTTTAAATCTCAAATATATTCTATTAGTTATAGTTTTAAACTAATTTAGCTTATCGAGCCACGAAGGAAAAACTAATGGCATGTTTACTTACTTGGAATGGGTGATCTCTTACCCATTCCTTCTCTCTCCTATTCTTGACTTCCCCAATTTTTGCCTTCCCCATTTCAAGTAAGTAAACATGCCATACCTTAGCCTATTGTCAAATCTAAATTTTTTTTTAAAAAAAAATCATTCCATCCAAGTGGAGTAGATTATTGTTGCTATGGATTAGTGATACAGATAAGAAATCAATTATAGTCACTATATAGCTAGACATGCTCTTAATAGACAGATGGGATTTGCAATCGAATGTAATATCTGTTCAGCATCATGGGATCCTTTTCTTTCAAGGATGTACTACTTTTGCACCATCTTATGTCTGACTCTGTTTGCTCTTTCTCTTGGGTGCGATTTGCGATTTGAATGTCTATGTAGGTAGTCTACATCACTTGTCTTTTGTCTTTCAAATTAGTTACTTAAATGATTTTATCTACTTTTGTCTTAAGATGATGGTAAAACATTATGATGTGTAATTCTTATATTGCATCATTCTAAAGGTTTATATGTTTTTATCTTTCTATAACGCGTCTAGTGGTACATTTTGTTGAAAACTGACTTATGGTTGCATCTGATAGATTATGAGTGCATTACCCACCGTTGAGTTGGATCCCCCAACTATTTCCATGACTTTTGGTGTTAACGACTCTCCATTAGCCGGTCGTGATGGTACCCACGTAAGTCATGATTTTTCCGTTTTGGTTTTTTTGCAATGAGTATATATATTATATATTTTTTTAATGCCCTTAATTTGCATTTAGCTATTTACTTGTCGCATTGATAGATGTATTCATTTTATTTTTCTCATTTTTGGTTTCAAATCATTATTGTATGAATAGAAAATCAGTACTTGCTTTAGAACTAGGATAAGCTATGAAAAATATATAGATAGAGCACATACAGTAGAGATATGAAAGTTTGTATTGTAATCTCTTATTGTCATCTATGTTTTCCTAAATTTGACATTAAAGTGGGTGTCAATTTTTATGAAAAGTAGGGTTTGAATCACATGTCCAATTGAAAATATATAGGACATAAGGACGGTAGAAATATGGCAGGTGTCCAGCAACTTCTTAGTTCTAAGTAATGAATTTCATTCAACTTGCATAATAATACATCCTGCTAGGAATACTCTATCAGTCCCAAGCCAGGCTAATGTCCAAAATATATATTTTTTCCACCAACCTGTAAACGCCCTAGACATGCTCTAGGCAAGTGTTATTGGGGTCACAATACATGTTGCGCCCTTTTTAACATGGTCATCCGTCACTCATGTATTTTCATTCCACTTAAATGTAAGCGAAAAACTGATGACTGCACCTGTAAGAATGGGTTGCACTTGGGCCAGTCTACATGATCTGACATACTGATGATGTTATAATTTGCAGCTCACTGGAGGAAAAATTGGTGATCGGTTATCAGCTGAAGCGGAAACCAATCTTGCCATTAATGTTCTTCCAGGCTTATCAGAATCATATGAAGTTCAAGGGAGGGGAGAGCTTCAACTAGGTTTGTTCCTTTAAGTTCACAATTATTTTCGCAGTTTCTTGTTTTCTTCCAAGAGACAACTTGTCAACCAAATATATATACGACGTTTTACTGACACAGCTCGCTCCACTTGCATCTGTACATTTCATTGTCAATTATGTTTAAACATATTCTCAGTGTAGTTTTTATGATGTGTAAAACAGGTATTTTAATTGAGAATATGAGGCGGGAAGGCTTCGAGCTGTCTGTCTCACCTCCCAAAGTCATGTGAGGCACTGATTTTTGATTTATTTCTAAGTAAATGTCATTTTGTTTACATATATATGGATTTCCCAAATCCAGGGCTTTTTATTATAAAGAAAAAGATATTGAGGTTCTGGAAATATAATGGTGATCAGTTTAGAGTGTTAAAATTATAAAGACATTTGCAGCAAAAATGTGAAATACTTGGGGAACTTTGGGAGGATACTAATGGAGGAGACATAAGCAAAGATTAACAGTCAATACATGGTAAAGAAGGTGGAATGAAGAGTTCTTTTTAACATTTTTGTTCCCAATGTTTTGTTATATGCTTTGGAAAAAAGGTCTTGTGTTATAATTTTACTTTATCTGATATCCTTAAAAAAAAATCAGTGATTATACAGTAGCAGGTCCTATTTTCTAGACTTCATTTTGTTATATCTACTGTGCGTGCATTAGTGTATGTGTATAGAAAATTAGGAACGCTACGCATTATAGCTAGTATATAGCGCCCTATGTGAGCATGATTTAAAACATTGATATGTGCTCACGCATAATTCACTGTATGATTTTTCTTCTGTCCTTGCTTTTGTTGAATTACTCATTTTGACAGCTTGTGCTAAGTTTTTTGTTTTTTGGTACTGAATCAGGTATAAAACGGAGAATGGTCAAAAGCTTGAGCCAATTGAAGAAGTGACTATTGAGGTAAGGAATTGCGATCTGAAAATTGTGTTGTTCCTTTCAACAATGAGACTCATGTATTATTGTTGCAGGTAAATGAAGAGCATGTCGGGTTAGTTATGGAAGCCTTATCTCATAGGCGAGCTGAGATTGTTGACATGGGTCCTGTTCCGGGAAGTGTTGACAGGACTAGATTGTCTTTGACATGTCCATCAAGGTTCTCTTACCCTCTTAATGTCAATTCTTCTTTCTGCCTCACTGAGCCTATATTATTTTGCCACATAAGCAATAATTATCTGTTTAGCATTTGATAGGTTGTACCGTTTATACATTTTTCCATATTGATAGTCATCAGAATGAAAATCACTATGTCCATCGTACTCATTTGGTCTTGTGGTGACTCTTTACCATTATTGCACATCTAATGTTACATTGCATAATCTTTAACCATGTTTTATCTATGCAGTCAACTAGTTTCATCACCATTTATGATTTATATCTGGCCTAGTGATTTATAGTTTCATTGGCGATACATTCTATTTACTTAATAGAAATTGATCTTATTTTGTGTTGTATTCTTCAGGGGTCTGGTTGGTTACAGAAGCGTGTTTAGCAGTGACACACGTGGAACTGGATTTATGCATCGCGCTTTCTTAAGTAAGATTTTCCCATCTTGTTACTTTAATCTCTCCATTCCCTTTGCATTTCAGTTTTGCCTTTAAATCTGTCATGTAACTGGGGCCTCGTTAGGGAGGTAATTCTTTTCCTAGTTGGTCATCACCTTGTTCTACATTTTCTGGTTGCTTGGATTTAACATGGTTTTCTGTCCAGGTCTAGACCCTGACATATGGATGTGCTTGTGTTTGTGTCTGGACACCTGTGCCTATATGTATATATGGTGATGTATGCATGCATGTATAACTCATGCATATGTATGTTTACGTACTCATAGTGTATGATACTTATGCATCTGATTAACATAAAATAATAATTGATTTTTTAAATTTCATATTGTGTTTATTTTCGTAAATGTTTATTTTTATAAATCTGATTCTCAGCCTGGTTAATAACAGTTATTATGGTCCAATCAGATGAATCTTAATTTTGCAGAATTGATTTTGATCTTTTCGAGATGGGAAGAAAAGAACATAGTCGTGCTGAGTAAATTGAAATATATATATATATATATATATATAGAGAGAGAGAGAGAGAGAGAGAGAGAGAGAGAGAGAGAGAGAGAGAGAGAGAGAGAGAGAGAGAGAGAGAGAGAGAGAGAGAGAGAGATAAACACGAACAAGTGGTCAATGAAGCACATAAAATAACAGAATAAGCACAAAAATAGAAAGAGAAAACCTAAACCAACACATAGTACAGCAACACAGAAAGCTCAGCACAGAATTCCCCCTCCAATGAAGAAAAATCACACTAAAATTAATGTTCTTGAAATGTTTTTACAGAGAAGTCCGGAAATAATTTCGTGATAGTACCTTTTCCAATCAGTTTAAAACCAAATGAAGCAACTTTCAGTGCTTTTCCTGACCCAAAAAAAATACTTTCAAAATTTCATTTTTCCCTAGATTGTAAAATTTTTCTGTAAAATGTAACATACCTTGTGTTATGCTTGGTTCAGGATACGAGTATGGATACAGAGTATGGCAATTTGACCAGAATGTCTTTTCCTTTAAATTCCCAATACGCGTTGCAGTTCCTATTATGATCGCAACTGTTATAAAGTATTATACATTCATATTTGGAGAATATACTTCTAAAATGTGATAGTGTGGAGAGTGAACCACTAGCGTGTTCTGAATTAAAAGCACTAAATACTAATTACATTCCTCTTGTTATAACTCATCCATTTTCTTTTTCTGGTATTCAGTCTAAAATGAAATGTTCTACTGTTTAACTTTTTTTATTTGCTTGACTGAATTTATTTGTTATTAGCTTTAAATATTGTTGTTTTTTTTAAGTTAAGGCTGCTGTTATTTTCTTTTATTGCAATTTCTCATGCATGTTATCTTTTTTTACACAGCCTATGAAAAATACAGAGGTCCTCTTGGAAATGTCAGGAAAGGAGTGTTGGTATGCGTGTACTTGCTTTTTGATTTATGATGAACTATTTGATTCTACACTGTTTCTGAAGAATAATTATTGTTGAGGTTTGTTAAAATGTATTTTTCAAGTTAACTGCTCTTGTCTTGAGAAGATGTATAGCTTAAATATTAGAGACATCTCAAGAGAACCACTTTTTATTTTTATGATCTACAGTTGTTTCATGATTGATGCATATTTCAAACATTGACTATTTTTTAAGATAGGAATATGGATGTAACTCTTCATCATAACATATAATGTTAAATCTTCTATGTGTTACACCTGTTGTTTACATGGAAGTTGTATGTGTTATATGACTGGTATTTTCCTTCTTTTTACTTAACTCAATAGGTGTCAATGGGCTATGGCACAATCACAGCCTATGCGTTAATGAGTTTAGAACCTCGAGGAACTCTTTTTGTGAATCCTGGCATGGAGGTTGGTACATATATGATCAGTTCTTGTTTCTACCTATCTTTTAACTTCCCAAATCTCTTTAGTTATTACAGATGTGGTAGTAAGGATCCTATTGTTTATGCTAATTACATGTATTCTAGATGATAAAAATACATTCATATTGACTAAAGGATGCTTCTTTATTTTGAGAAGATTAAATTCATATACTCTTTAATCATTCGTTCTCTGTCACAGCCATCTTTTTCCAATTCCAAATATTCTAGACCCTTTTTCCCTACAAATGTGTGGTCCTGTTCAGACAAAAAACAAAAGGACAAAAGGACAAAAAGAGAGAGTGGTCTTGTTCTTCATCTCTATATAAAGAAGAGAAATTAAGGACAGGATAAAATTGATCACTCTGTAATTTTTGGGGCTAATTAACTTAAAACAGGATGGCCCAGGATAAAAAGTTTGTTTCAAATGGGTTAAAATTAATAACTATAGTGAAAGGATGAAAACTGTGTTTCCTATGCTAGGTAGACTGGGTAAGCGGTTATTGATTCAAAGAAATTATAGATCCCAGAGTACCTAGTAAATGAACTGGATAGACGTGGTTTTGTTTGTTTGATAAAAGTGTTTCTCTTTTGTTCATTAATATGCAGACATATGATGGCATGATTGTTGGCGAACATTCGAGGGACACGGATCTAGATGTGAGGAAATTATGTGCTTTTCATGTTATGAATTGTGTTATATTTATGTTATTAAAATTGTGGTTTGTATAGTTGACTGACCTTGCCAATACAGGTCAACCCTGTAAGAAATAAGGAACTTACAAATGTGCGTGCTGCAAGCAAGGATGAGAATGTGAAGCTAGCTCCTCCTCGCCTTGTATGTATCAACCAAGTTATTCTTCTTTAATCTTTGTTGCATACAGTTTTCTCAATGGGTTGTCTAGCGTGCATTATATAGTCACTGTATTGAAATAAGGATTGTTTTGTAGCCTAGCCGTATATTAAATTGGGCAATGTGCCCTAGTGTAAATTTATCCATCATTAAGGGGATCAAGTCTATCTATAGATGGTCTACAATTTGGAAATCATTAATCCAAAAATATATTTGACTTGATATTCAAAGCAAGCTAGTGTTAACATTCTTCTACAGTTAATCCCCCAGCCTAATATAAGGGCCAACTTGATAGCACTTTTGTAATGTAGGCTGGTTATTAGTCTTTTAGTTTAATGACTGATCATGGGACCTTTAGCTTAGTCCATTAGCTTAACGTAAGGTCTGACTTTTTAATAAGCTAAATTTGATTCTTATTGTCTGATTAGCATAATTCAAGGCTTATCTGGCAAGTTTGTGTCTTCAGGCCATACATTAAACACCCATGTGCTCTATTGATAAGTAGTGTAACTCAATGATTGTCCTCATATTTTTCTGATTTGTTTTTTTTTTCCTTTACAAGTTGCCCTTACTTTGAACACACACACAAAACAATAATATGAGGAAGAACAATTTGATAGATATGTTGAAATTCTTGTGGTTTTTTTCTAGTTAAGATCTCACCTCAGTTTTTTTCCCTGTGGAGATTCTATCTTGCCTCGCTGAGATCTCCATCCTGATGAGATCTCTTCTTGTTCTCGTCTTGTACATATCTCATCTCATTTAGAATTCGTCTCTGTTATACTTGTAGCAAGCTGGAAGTTGTTGATATACTTTCCAGCTTGAGAGGGAAGCATCGTTGATATAGGCTGATAAAAAAAACAATTTAGTCATTTACTTTAGTGCTTTACTTAACATCTGATCGTTTAATGAGAAAAAATTGAGGCGTATGGTTTGATTAGCTTAATTCTTGTATGATTAGTGACTTCGTGTCATGTATAAAGCACGCTTGTACTCTATTGGTAAGTGGTGCACTACATTAATCTTCCTATTATGTTCCTTTTTTTTTTTTTTTTTTTTTCCAAAAGCATAATATTCTGTTGCATCACATTTTAGAGAAATTCTTTAAAATTTGTTAGTTTCAACAATGGATTCAAAATGTTCAAAATATTAAGAACTGCTGGAGAATAAAAATGCCACTTCTATATTCTGCTTTTCTGCTTTTGGTAGTAATAAACCCGCCATTAATTTTAGATAAAGTAAAACCTTCGTTGTCTTTACACTCTTCATGCGGTTGCTAATATCTGAAAGCATTTGGGTGCAGATGACTCTTGAAGAAGCGATAGGCTATGTAGCCTCTGATGAGCTTATTGAGGTACCTCCTGATTTTAATTTTATCCGTCCACTTGTGATTAATTGTGAACAGTTGTCATATGTTGCCATATAAACTATCAGCTGAGGTCCATTGGGTAACATTTTTTCATTTAGTTTTTATTTTTTATTTTCAAAGAGGGAGAAATGAGAGGATAGTGAGAAATAGAGATGATATACCTGTGCGATGGAGAATAAAATGTGGAAATTATAAATGATATATGTATGGGATGGAGAATAAAATGTGCAATGGTTCATACAATAAAACTAAAAACCAAATATAAAAATAGAAGTTTTTTGTCCCCTCCTTCCCTACCCCGCGCCCGCCCCCCCCCGGGCCGTGAATTTATTTTCATCATCAATCTTTAATTTAGAAAATAAAATAATTGAAAACCAGAACATTACCGAATGGGTGCTGAGTTCCTCGTTATACGTACAGATTGTTGCAACTTTCTGGTTCCCGAACATTACAGAATGGTGCTAATTCGTAGTCACATTACTTATCATATGATGCTTTTATTTGTGCAGGTTACACCAAAGGCCATTCGGTTAAGGAAAAAATATATGGACGTTAACAAGCGTAAAAGCATGAGTAAACGGCAAAAGGAATAAATCTTGCCGTTCTTGCAGTTTTGTAACTTCATTAGGTAATACTTAAATGTGTCAAAACGGGTAATTATAATACGCACCCAACTGGTCCACCTCAATTTTGGTGGGAGTGTCACGGAAGGCATATTCTTTAACAAACATGGATGAGCAAAAGAACTTGATGTAATAAGTGTTAGATTTAATTATATAGTTAGCTATCTTATTGGGGCCCTTTCATGGAGTTTGCCAAATTTTGGTGATAACATTATTATCTTATGGAGATTGAATTTCCGTACTTGGTGGCTTAGCTTTTGCTCGAATCAATTGCATGGGACAGTGACTTGGAAAACAGTGCAGCAAATGCTTATATTACACTGCTCTGAAGTGTAACTGGCATTGCATATTGTCTATCGGGAATTGTTGCATTTACAATAAGTCAAGAAAACGTGTGTTATTTGTGAAAAATAGTTATGTACGTGTATAATACGTGAATATTAAGTTTGCATTCAAAGAAACGCGTATTCTTTTGTATTTTTGCGAAGTATAAGGGACCTCTGCAATGAAATATTATCATCATTTGACCAAAAAAAAAAAAAAATATCGACATAAAATCCTTATTGAAGATGCTCCCTTTTGCATTAGTTTCATAGCACCATATAAATATTGAATAAAAGTCTTGGAAATTGGTAGAAAAATATGGAAATCTATTTTTTATATAGAAAAATTCATTTCATTACTCCAAAAAATTGGGAAGAAAGAATGTATCAATGTGACCTCGTTAAAATCTTTCCAAAGGAAATATGGGACAAAACCCCAAGATGGGAAACCCGATTCCATCCGGTATGAGAGATCTCGTTCATGTAGGCTAAACTGTGCAATACGATGAGCAGAGTATTAGCTTGGCGGGGAATATAGGAAAGAACAGTGGAAGGTACTTGCTGCAGAAGAGTGCGAATTTCCTCCACCATACTCCCTTCCGGAGCTAAACAGACTTCCTCGTTGTTAATCAATTGTACAACATTCAAACAAACAGTTTCAACAAACGGGCACAAATCCTGCGTCCAATGCAAAGAGTAACCCATTCTTCAGCGTGTAGAGCTCCGTGGCATGGATATACACCATGCCAGGAGCTCGCATAGCCACAGCTCCAAGTTAATCACCATTGGGATCACGAACCACAAAACCAACCCCCTTCGATCCATCTTTCATATCTACAACCCCGTCCACATTTAGTTTTTAAAAACCATTAGGGGGGGCTGCCACCGTACCGTAATAGTTGGCATCGGGGGACTCCTATGATGACATTCCGTTATACGTTTAACCTAAGCATCATAGCTCCTTACCTGTTCCAGCAATCAACCCAGGAAAGTTGGATTATAACCAAATAAAATAGCATTGCGCTCATTTCATAACATCCAAACTGTAATTGCAAATACGGGTAATTGGTCCCTAGAGAACACCTCCAGCGCCGCTACAAGTAGAGATTTCGGCTCATGACTTTGTGATATAAGAGGCATAACAGAAAGCCCCACCCCCTCCCAGACTCGCCGACTGCTGTCACAATCAAACATAGCATGGGTGGATGTTTCAAGAGCAGTAAGGCAACGAAAACAAACAACACCAGTGATCAGCCTCCTGAGCCGATAAAGTACATCCCTTGATGGGAGAGTATTCTGTACAAATCTCCACAGAAAAAGAAAAAATATTGGAGGCACCTTCAGCTTCCACAAATGTTTCCATAGTTTGTTGACAGAAGATGAACTAGGCCAATCAGCAGCTGTAGTACTAGCAAGTCGTTGATGTTCATTAGCAACCCAATATCCACTTTTTACACTATATCTACCATTTGATGTAAAGTGCCACATCCTTCTATCCAAATTAAAATTAGAGATGGGAATAGAAATAACAAGCTCTTCCTCGAGAAAATTGAAAACTTGATAAATCTTTGGTATATCCCAACCTCCGCTGGCGGTGAGTAGTTCAGACACTCGAGCATCAGGATCTAAAATGGCCCATGACTGGGCCGTAAACACACGGTCAAGTGGAATCCAAGAATCTCTATAAATTCGAACCAACCGTCCGTCGCCAATGTGCAAATGGAGGCAAAGTGGTAACAGTTCACGTCCCCACAAGATGGACAGCCACGTAAAAGATGGGTACTCACCATGGGAAGCTTGTAAGAAATCTGTATCGAGGAAGTACCGTGCTTTGAGCATACAAGCTACCTGTGCTCAGACATGCAAGGAAGCAAATTTTTAATGGGGCTAAAACTAATATCTGGGTTGATCGCTGGCTTAAGCTTCCACATAATGATGTTACCACTCTCTGCTAACACTCCAATTTTTGTGGAGGAGATCATGAATAAACTTGAGCGTTCTTGGGACTTAAGCAGAGTGAGCCTATTTTTAGACCAAGAGACTAAGATGCATTCTTTCTCTGCCTATTGGCATTTCAAGCTTGCCGGATAGATGGATTTGGCCTTGGACTTCAAATGGGGAATACTCAGTCAAATCTGGGTATCATATCACTCATTCAATGGCAAATTCAAGAATTGTTGGTCCACCTCAGACATCTCATGTCGTGTCTACTCAGGTTTAAAAGGGCTTATGGAAACTAAAATCACTTCCGAAAATCAAATTTTTCTGCTGGAGGATATTATCCAATGCTATTGCTACAGAGCTCAACCTCTTTAAAAGGAAAATCAACCAATCTCCCATGTGCCCCATCTGTGAAAATAACGAAGAATCTGTGGAACATCTATTTCTCCTTTGTCCACGGATAGCAGCTATGTGGTTTGGCTCCCCACTAAACTACAGGGTCCATAACCAAAGTATCACTACCTTTGATAACTGGTTGAACAATATGTTCCAACTCAACCTTACTTCCAATTTGGACAGGAATCGGTTAATGACCATCATTAGTTTCATTTTATGGGAAATCTGGAAAGCCTGTTGCAAGTTTGTGATTGAAGGAAGGCAACTTCATCCCATTCATGTGCTTCATCAGGCTATGAGAGCTGCAAATGAGTTTATTGAAGCTAATGTTTCCCAGTCCACCCACTCTGATTATGATACTTGTGGGAGCAAATTTCGTCCCACTAGAATATTCGCCTAAGATTCCTTCGTCTTCTCCGCTTTTCTTTCTCCCTGCAAAACAAATCAGAGTAAAAGGACCACACTCGGGAGGTGTTGGCCAAAGGCCCTCCGATGCCTAAGTTAGGTAGGGTATTTCTAGGAAAACTGGGTGGCCGGAGCCGTGTGTGGTGGCCGGAGCCTTGTGTCAGAGAGAGAAAGAATATGGTGGCTAGGGTTTTGGACAAATGATTTCTGCAGAGTTTCAGTAGGAATTTAGATGTACCTTAACCCTTGTGTGTGGCCATCTTTTTATAGTGGTCTCGGAGGCTAGGGTTTCAGAGGAATAATTCCGTAGTTGGTAAAGAATTATTCCTCCCTGATTTGGCATTGATTTGATTAATTAGGGATTTGATTTATTAGGGTAAGTCAAATCCCTAATTGTGGTAGGAATCAAATCAAATCTCAATTTAATTAGGTAATTATCAATTTAATTGGGCAACCCCCAATTAAATTGAGTAACTCCCAATTAGGTTGAGTAATTCCCAATTAGGTCAAATAATCCCCAAATAGAAGGAATTATTTGACCTAGGATTTTGATTTAATTGGTTCCCACAAATGGCCCCCCAGCTTCTGCATGACACGTAGTGGCATGGAGGAGGTGTGAATTAACTTTTGGGCTGTTCAGTTGTAACTGGGCTTCTTTTTGTGTCTTGTGCTCCTGAATGGAGGAGGCTTTTGACTCGCCACTTGGTCTTTGACTCGGGCTGTCCAGCTATAACTTGGCTGGAGGCGAGCAGGCTTGCTGCTAGAGCGAGTGGCAGTTTGGGTCGGCTTATTTGTGGCTGGTCCAAACTGCTTCAAGTCCTTCTTCTTTTTGTGCCAGAAACTAGGAACAGTTTGAGTCAAGGCGATCATATGTGGAGCACGGACATGTTGGAAGTCAGCAGCAGATGAGAATGGGAAGTTGGCAATGGTCTGCCTGTTCCTCTCACCTACTGCGATGGTAAGTTGCACCCCTTTGATCTGCTACAGTTGTCATGGAATTCTTTGCTGTGTATCTGACTAACTTCCATCTTCTGCTTGCAGAGAATGACATATGCAAGAAGCTCGATCTCTGCCCGGACTTGACCAATATTCATCAAGCTTTGAACATCCTTGCCAGGTTCTGTGGATTGTGTTGGTTGCTGAGTGAACATTAGAAGGAGACTGGTGGTCTACTCCCAGCCGAAGATGTCGAAAGATGGGAGTTGCATGACTCGAACCTAGATGATTTGCCAGCTAAGCAGGAGAAGTCCTCGACCAAGCTTCCTCATTCTGCCACGAGCAAGTCTTCCGTAAAGGGTCTCCTCTGCAGGATCAAGTGCCTCGTTAGTGCGAACAGTAAGAAGATCGGTGGCAAGTAGGAGGTCCGGGATATTCTACTCAAGTCTCCGCTCGAGCTGCTCAAAACCCATGATCTACCATGTAACGGGGCTGTTGAGAAACAAAGTTTGGGTCGCTTGTGTCGATCCTGGGATCAAATTGAGAGGACTGTACATCTGTCTAGCAATCACGACTCGTCTGCAAAGCCATGAACAGTCAAGCGCGTAGCTGACTCAATGTTGCAAGTTACGGCCAAGAGAGCTAAAGAGTCGTCTGCTCGAGCAAAGAGTCCTTGAGTTGCACGAACTGCTGATCTGGAAGTTGGTGATAGCTTCGCTGGTCAAGTTCGACACTCATGTTGAAGCCACAGAGGCATCCAAGGATGAGATTGCTGCTAATGCGTACAAGCTGGGATACTTGGACTGCAGGAATAGTGCTTCTCCTTGTTGCCCTCTCGAACATGAAGATAGTAAGCAACTCTATCTTGGTATGCCCCATGCTAGATGTAAAAGTAGTTGAAGAGCAGGTAACAAATGAAACTCCAATGGAGAAGGAAAACGCCCAATGTGGCGTAGTTGATGAGGCTAGAGCAGATGTGAAGGAGCAGGTAGCTGAGGCCGTTGAGCAGATGGTGCTGGTTGAGTAGAGTGAGGTTGTTGCCAGCGCAGTTGAGGATGTGATTGATTAAGGGTCATCTGCTGAAGTCCTCTAGTAGATGTAGTACATTTTTGCTATTTTTGAACTTTGTAATTTTCTTGTAAGTGTATGTCTGAGGACATAGCACTTGAAAGAGACTCCATTGGGTTTGCAGTAGCTTGCCTACAATGGAGGTAAGGCTTGTCGCCTGTGTGCGTATGTCAGGGTCATAACGCTTGAAAAGACTCTATGAAGTTTGTACTCGAGAAGTAGCTTGCCTTCAGCGGAGGTGAGGCTTGTTGCCTGCGAGTGTATGTCGGGGACATAATGCTCGAAAAAGTCCATTGAGTTTGTGCTTCGAGGAGCAGCTTGTCTGCAATGGAGATAAGGCTCGTCGCTTGTGTGTGTATGTCGGGGACATAACGCTTGAAAAAGACTCCATTGAGTTTGTGCTTTGAGGAGCAGCTTGTCTGTAATGGAGGAGAGGCTTGCCGCTTGCGAGAGTATGTCGGGGACATAATGCTCAAAAAAGACTCCATCGAGTTTGTGCTTCGAGGAGCAGGTTGTCTGCAATGGATGTGAGGCTTGCCGCTTGCGAGAGTATGTCGGGGACATAATGCTCAAAAAAGACTCCATCGAGTTTGTGCTTCGAGGAACAGCTTGTCTACAATGGAGATAAGGCTCGTCGCCTGTGTGCTTATGTCTGGGACATAACGCTTGAAAAAGACTCCATTGAGTTTGTGCTTCGAGGAGCAGCTTGTCTGCAATAGAGGTGAGGCTTGTCGCCTGCGAGCATATGTCGGGGACATAATGCTCGAAAAAGTACTTCATTGAAAAGCTTGCTCTTGTATTGATGTTGGTGAATACATCGCTTTATTGAATAAAGGAAATTAACAACAAAGGTAACATCAAAAGCAGTTTGTCTTCAATGGAAGTACGGGAGGCTCGTCGCCTGCTTGGAGCCCAGTTGGTAAGCTACAACTCGAACAATGGTCTTCTTGTTTTGGTAAGATGCCAACTGATGCTGGTATGCTACTGCTCGAACAATGGCCTTCTTGTTGGGGTAAGATGTGAGCTGCTGTTGGTAAGTTGCAACTCGAACAATGGCCTTCTTATTGTGGTAAGATGTGAGCTGCTGTTGGTAAGTTGCAACTCGAACAATGGCCTTTTCTCGTTCTTCTTCAAGTAGATTAAGATTGACTTTCATCTGCTTGCAATTTTGGTAAAGACTGCCCACCTCAATGCTTATAGAAGGGACTGTGATGTGTGGGGGAATGATTGCTTCTGTCCCATAGGCTAGGGAAGGAGATAAGCCCATAGGACTCCTGACAGCTCGTCGACCATTTTCCTTCTGCGCCTTCTAGTCTTTTCTTTAGGCAGTCCAGCACGATATTGTTGGATGCCTCTGCTTGGCCATTGCCTTGCGGGTATCTAGGAGTTGACAAGTGCTGTTTGATGCCATACTTCGCAAGGAATACGGTGATCTGCTTGCCCACGAACTGTGTACCATTGTCGGTGACTATCGATTGCAGGCAATCAAATATGCAAATGATGTTCTTCCGGATGAACCGTTCAACATCAGTTTCCTTGGTAGAAGATAAAGCCTCGGCCTCGATCCACTTGGTGAAGTAATCAGTGGCAATGATCATCATCTCCTTATTGGCAGGTGCCGTCGGCATAGGTCCCACCAGGTCAATGGCCTACTACATGAATGGCCATGGACTGTTCTGCGGATGGTATGCCTCAGTTGGCAGGCTAGGGACTGGCTTGTAACGTTGGCATCTATCACATCTTCGAGCATACTTCGTGGAGTCTTGGCGTATGGTAGGCCAGAAATAGTCGATACTGAGATTCTTCTGAGCAAGCGATCTGCCCCCAGCATGATTTCCATATTCGCAGTCGTGTATTTTGCATAGAACCTCGAGCGTTTGAGGGTACTTGATGCAAGTGAGATGAGGCCCGGAGTATGATCTGCGGATAAGCGTGTCGCCTTTCATGTAGTATCTTGCAGCCTTCTGCTTGATTTTTCTGGCTTCGGACTTGTCCTCGGGCAAGTTTTTGTTCACTAGGTAGTCAATGATGGGGTCTTGCTAGTTGGGATCCTTGTCGATCTGCATCAGGTTCGGTTGCTCTGCCTCTTCTATGCTAGGCTGGTCAAGGTGCTCGACCGGGATGGAGCGTTTGAACTGGGTATCCAGCGCTGATCCTAAGCTTGCCAGTGCATCCGCGTGCGTGTTCTCTGCTTGGGGCACCTGCTGGATGGTGAAGGTAGGAAATGCCTTCAACAGCTCTTGGACTTTATCAAGGTACAAGATCATCCTTGGGTGCTTCGCCATGTATTCTCCTGAGGCTTGACTTCTGATTAGTTGGGAATCTGAATAGATGGCTAGCTTCTTGATTGATAACTCCTTTGCCAAGTGCAAGTTAACGAGCAATGCCTCGTACTTTGCCTCGTTATTTGAAGCTGGGAAGCCAAGCGTGATAGCTTGCTCTAACAGGGTTCCATCTGGAGTAACGATGACGACGCCTGCTCCAGCTCCTTTCTGGTTCGACGCTCCATCTATGCGTAACTGCCGCATGTCTTTGGGATGGTCAGGTTCAGTGGAGGTCTTGTCTGCTCTCGAACTTTCCTTCTTTTTGCTGACCAGCTTCTCTTCTTTGGCTGATGGTGTGAATTCTGCAACAAAGTCAGCTAAGGCTTGGACTTTTATTCCAATATTCGGCCGGTAAAGGAGGTCGTATTGGCTTAGCTTTATAGCCCACTTCATGAGTCGCTGAGAAGCGTTAGGGCTGTGGAGGATTGAACTCAAAGGAAAATCGGTCATGACGATGACTCGGTGAGCTTGGTAATAAGGTCGCAGCTTTCTTGCGGAAACTATAAGGGCCAAAATGAGCTTCTCCAATTTCGGGTAGCGAGTCTCTGCATCGAGGAGAGCTTTTGACGTGTAGAATATCGGATGTTGGGCCCCAAGTTCTTCTCGGATGAGAGCTGAGCTGACGGCCGAGTTGGACACTGCCAGATACATGAACAAGTCTTCACCAGGAACTGGCTTTGAGAGCAGGGGAGGTGAAGTGAGGTAGGTCTTTAGATTCTGGAAAGCTACTTCGCACTCCTTATCCCACTTGTCTTTTTGTCCCTTTTTCAAAGTTTTGAAGAATGGCTTGCACTTGTCGGTAGATTTCGAGAGGAATTGGTTGAGGGCCGCTGCTCTGCCCGTTAGGCTTTGTATTTCCTTCACTGTGGAAGGCGACTTTATTTCGATAATTGCTTTGATTTGGCATGGGTGTGCCTCGATACCACGTTGTGTGACTAAGTACCCTAGGAATCGGCTGGATGATACACCGAACGTGCATTTACTTGGGTTCAGCTTCATGCGATACTGGCGGAGCAGGCTGAATTTCTTGGCGAGGTTATTGAGGTGGTCTGCATGCTTGGGGGCTTTGACCAGCATATCGTCTGACAGAACCCGCCCCAATTTTTCACAAAACCCGAGACGAATCCTGCGGAGACCCCGGCATTACACCCATGCCGGGTTCACTCCTTAAAAACGTAACCTCCTTCTTCAAAAGGAGTAAGGGCACGAGACTTTCTGCCAAAAATCCGGCAGAGTCTCCCCTGTAATTTGAACATTCCCCCAAAGTTCCAACCTGCAAAAATACATTTAATATCCCAACTAGCAGCACGCACAATATAAATCTCAAGCAATTCACATAAATGGCCTCCGGCCTTCTAATATTCCGAAACCAACCTACCAATAAAGTTCTTAAGCCAAAAATACCTTAAACCGGGCAAATATAAGTTCAAGCACTTATGAATGCCGAAAGCAAAGTTTACAACATCTAACTTCCCCAAATATCCAACGTGGGATTTCTAACATCCTAACCCCAACATAAATAGTTTAGGGCATCAGCTCGAAGCACACAACATCCCAAAATGGCTTTCCTAACCATCTGGACTACAATCGCACCACACAGATAAAATTTAGTTTGTCGAGCAAGTCTCAATTCAACCAAGTTTTAGGACCAACAACGAGGTCCGAACCAACCTCACTAACACAACCTAAGTGAGGTTTAACCCGCAGCTGCACCCAGGCGTCACCCTAGGCTGCCTACGTACCCTCAACCAGGGATCAAGCCACACGTAGTTCTTTCCTCATCAGTCATAACTCCGATAAAAACACATTGAAACATTATCCCTTCCTGCGAAAGGCATCGTATTAAGAAAACATCCGAAGGGCCTGGACAAACTCTCCGACGGGCCTGTGCAAAATAAATCTCCGAAGGGCCTGGACAAACTCTGACGGGCCTGGGCAAAATAAATCAATCTTCGAAGGGCCTGGGCAAACTCTCCGATGGGCCTGGGCAAAATAAATCTTTGAAGGGTCTGGGCAAACTCTCCGACGGGCCTGGGCAAAATAAATCTTCGAAGGGCCTGGACAAACTCCGACGGGCCTGGGCAAAATAAATCAATCTTCGAAGGGCCTGGGCAAACTCTCCGACGGGCCTGGGCAAAATAAATCTCCGAAGGGCTTGGACAAACTCCGACGGGCCTGGGCAAAATAAATCAATCTCCGAAGCGCCTGGGCAAACTCTCCGACGGGCCTGGGCAAAATAAATCTTCGAAGGGCCTGGGCAAAATAAATTAATCTCCGAAGGGCCTGGGCAAAATAAATCTCCGAAGGGCTTGGACAAACTCCGACGGGCTTGGGCAAAATAAATCAATCTCCGAAGGGCCTGGGCAAACTCTCCGATGGGCCTGGGCAAAATAAATCTCCGAAGGGCCTGGGCAAAATAAATCAATCTTCGAAGGGCCTGGGCAAACTCTCCGACGGACCTGGGCAAAATAAATCTCCGAAGGGCCTGGACAAACTCCGACGGGCCTAGGCAAAATAAATCTCCGAAGGGCCTGGACAAACTCCGACGGGCCTGGGCAAAATAAATCTCCGAAGGGCCTGGACAAACTCCGACGGGCCTGGGCAAAATAAATCAATCTCAAACATAAAACCCAATAACCGGGGAGGTACCAAAGATAGTGCTAAAAGCATTCAACTAACATTCCAAGTATCCCACACATAATCAACAACGATAGTACCTTCTCAAATATTATATAAAAACTCAAGACACTCAAGTATGTCAAACCCACAAATGATCAATACTTTACAAAAATAAAGAATTCAACTATTAAATATAACAAGCGTTTAAATACACCAATAAAACAATATGCATAAACTTTCCATCACAAAATCATAACAATAATCTCATAGACCCACAAACTCTACATCAATCAAATGACGGTCAAGACCCATCCAAAAAGGGCATCCTAGCACTTTCCGAAAAATAAACTATCTCGGAAGACTTACGGTCAACCGAGGGTCAAACCTTCCAAAATCGGTCAACCGGGCCCGCAGGCCCCACGACCTTCGTCTAAGCTCTTTTATACCTTGTATACACACAAGATTATATATATAAATATAACCCTCTATTTTTATAAACCTCGACCCTGGTATAGTATCCGATACTCCCCCAATTTCGAACCATAACTAATATCCTATTCCCTCATAACCAACATGCAATCAAAACCCGTCACTACGGTCATTTAAAATCTTCCTAGGAAGGTAACACTACCTAGGAAGTCTCACAGTCAATCTCGGGGTCAAACTACCCAACCCTTGGTCAAACGAGCCCGCGAGGCCCATGACCTCCGAATTTCGATCCGACATTTTCTATGAGTTCTACAAGGTCTAGGACACATGTCCTGCAAGTTTGGCCTAGATCGGACGGTCGGATCGCTCACAATCGGACGGTCACTGAAATCCTCGCCCTATGGTTGGCATTTCTGGAGTATCCGGAACTCCGTTTTTACGATCCGTCGAATCCTATACGATCCTAGTAAAACCTAGATCAACATATTATAACCTCAGCACCATCCAACGGTCCAAACCTAGCGAACCCGAAAAATACGCAATATGCGATATCCGTTCGGAACCCTAACGGTGTCCAAATTGAAATCCGAGCACACCTACGCACTCGTGACATTGAGAGGATCGCATTGAAACAAAATTGCCCCTCAGCTACAGTGCCCACGCGCCGGCAGCGCGTGGGTGTCCAAAGCGATATCGCATCGCCGGAAAACTTCCAAATCGAGAGCCAAGACTCCTACCCTAGGTAATACACCTAATTTGGAGTCACTTTTGTTCTTGGGCATACCCCAAAAACTAACCGGACGTGGCCGGAATCTCATCCCGAAATCCGGTCGAAATCCAATTCGAAGATCAGACATCCTACGCTCAAAATCGATGCAATCCTACCCAACCATCAGCTAGATCATGAAAAATAGGTAGAAATCCATACCTTATACGTCCAATTTGGTGGAGAAATGAGAGAGAACGAGCAATTTGAAAATTCGGGAAAAACCGCCGGATTTTCTGTAGTTTCCGGCGAAACTCACAGCTGCTGGCGACGGAGCTTGGCTAGGGTTGGAAGCGGAAGACCAGCCGGTCATTTTGGGACCAACACCACCTCGAATGGTGGCCGGAGGAAGCGGTGGCGGCGGAAAAACCGCCGCTGCTGTTTTGAGAGAGAGAGAGAGAGAGAGAGAGAGAGAGAGAGAGAGAGAGAGAGAGAGAGAGAGAGAGAGAGAGAGAGAGAGATTTTTCAGATTTTATTAAAAATCCATTTCGAAATATTTACGATTATGCCACTGGGGGTATTTTGATCCTATCTCTCTCGTTACAACTCCGATTCAAGCCCACTACGTGTCTACGGACTCATCTCACCGCGCTCTACGCAATGGTACAATCAAAATCTCCAAATTCCTTCATGGTCAAAAAGTCAACTCTAAACCTCATAAAATATTCTAGGGGCAAAATGGTCCTTTTATCTGAATAAATTAATATTCACCAATTTATTTAGAACCGGGTCGTTACATCGTCTACGTAGACTTCCATGGTTCTGCCGATCTGCTCCTCCAAGATTTTATTCATGAGCCTTTGGGAGGTTGCTCCGACGTTCTTCAGCCCAAAGAGCATGACCTTGTAGCAGTAGGTCCCTCTCTCGATGATGAAAGAGGTCTTCGCCTTGTCATCATCGTACATCATAATTTGATTATAGCCGGAGTAAGCGTCCATGAAGCTAAGCAGCTGATTGCCGGAAGTTGAATCCACGAGCTGGTCGATTCTCGGCAATGTAGGCATGCTTTGTTGAGGTCGGTGTAATCAATGCACACTCTCCACTTGCCCTTTTCTTGTTTCGCCACCAGAACAACGTTGGCTAGCCATTCCGAGTAGGAGACTTCTTCAATGAAACTGACAGCTCAGAGCTTGTCGATCTCGGCTTCAATGATTGCGACCCGCTCGGAGCGAAGTTGCGTCTCTTCTGCACCACGGGCTTGCTAGCAGGGTTGACATTGAACCGGTGGCAGATGATGTTTGGGTTGATGTCAGGCATGTCAGATGGTGACCATGGGAACATGTCTTTGTTGTTCTGGAGGAAGATCATCAGCTCCACCTTCTCCTCTTGGCTCCTTAACTGCTATTGTGACGCAGCAACTCCCTTCCCTTTTGGATTTGCTTGTCTGCTAGGAGCTCTTCCTGCCTCGTTGGCAGCTTGCATTACTAGTGTGAACTGCAGCTGCTGCTCTTCTTCAGCCCTTGGGCTGTGCATCTCCTTGCCATAGCTTGGTCACTATTAATCTGCCCGATCCTGCCCCCAGGGATGGGGTAGTAGATCTTCTGATGTAGAGCAGATGTGATGGCCTTGATCTTGCTGATACACGGTAGGCCCAAGATTCTGTTGTAGGGGGAAACCTCGTCGATGACCATGAAGGTTTGCGAGCAGACCACTAGGGGTGAGTGGACGTCAAGGTTGATCGTTCCAACAGTGATTGACGTGGCCCCATTGAAGCCGGTGAGCGATCTGGCAAGTTTGCTAATCTTGGGCTCTAACCCCATCTGTTGCATAACAGATAGTTGCAGGATGTTGGCTGCGCTACCCTCATCTACATGAACTCGCTCGATTACAGCTTGTTCAATTTGGATGCAGATGACTAGGGCGTCATTATGTGGCAAGTCAAGCCCAATCAAGTCCGAAGGTCCCTGTTTCTGAGCTTCCCTCTTGGGGCCGCGATACGCGCTTATCCCGGGCTTTTTGCTCCAACTTGTTGCTCTTTTGGCTTGCTTGCTTCGTCGGGTGGTCAACTTGCTTGCTGGCTTTCTTTGCAGCGATACGATCATCGTCCTAAAGTGCATAGCGCTCTGCCGTCGCGAACACTTCCGCCAAGGTTTGGCTTGGAGTTATGGCCAGCTCCCGGTATAGCTCATGCTCAGTTGGCAAGCCTTTCCTGAAAGCTGAGGATGCAACTTGGTCATTGCATCTTATGATGTTAGCCTTCTAAGCCTTAAACCATCTCAGGTAGTCTCGTAGAGACTAGTCTGGCTTTTTACGCAGGTTGAACAGGTTGTCCGCATACTTTCTGACCGTCTTGTAGGAGTTGTACTCCTTTGTAAAAATGAGGGCGAACTCCTTGAAGTTGCCTATTGACGCGGACGGTAGAGTGTGGAACCAATCTTGAGCTGCTCCTCGCAAAGTCATCGGGAACACTTTGCACATCAGGGCGTCGTCTGCCTTGTACAGGATCATGGCGCTCTTGAAGTGCCTCAAATGGCTCTAAGGGTGGCGTTGTAAACTGCTTCGGCGGTGGAGCTCGTTCCACCTCGTCATTAAAGGGGCGAGCAGTCAACTCGATCAATTCCTTGCATAGGGCCTCCTCCGTGCTTCCTTTAAGTGAGAGACCTTGGAGTTGGTCATTTACTAGCTTCTTGACATCCTCTGCTTGTGATCAGTGCATAATTACATATCTTTTTATACCCTTCTAACTTATGATTTGGTTTTGTTTTTGAGTTAAACTTGTGCTTTTAATAAAGTTTGTGTATGTTTCAGTGTAATAAGGATGAGACTCATTACATGCATTTTGAAGACAAGTTAGCAAAACAGTGTCTGCAGATCAGTCACATTCACGGATTAACCTGTACTTGCTCAAGAAGAACCAGATAATGAGCCATACATCATTGGAAAGATACGGAAGTCTAGTTTCCGTAGCATTTTACGGTTCATGATTTGGAGTCTTCTAGAGGAAGTTATCCATGATTTAGCAGCTCAAGGTCAAAATTCGGCAGCATCTGCGTTACTGGGCCAAAAATGACATTTGAAGGTCTTTCCTATTTGTCCTTGAGTTGGGCTGCATATGCTTGGAAAGATAAGACAAAGGGCTTGACGATCCATATTTTTCCAGGATTTTTTGGAGTGAATAACAAGCCCAAAATCGGCCCACAAGCTGATTGCAATGCAATGTCATGCATGACTATCTAGTGGGATTTGTTGGTGAAGTGCACTAGCCAAAAGAATGAGTTTCTAATTACAATGGGATTTGTTGGTGAAGTGCACTAGCCAAAAGAATGAGTTTCTAATTATAAGTGCTATTGGCATAAACCATATTCAATTCAAATATTCCCCTTCCATTCTCCCTATAAATAGCACTCCAATTCTAAACACAATTCATTCAACAATCCATCAATTCACTTCATCCATTACTCATACACATTCATATATATAGAGAGAGAGAGAGAGAGAGAGAGAGAGAGAGCTAGTTGCAAAAGGACCAAAGCTTGGAGCTGTCTTGGGAATTCCTTACTGCCATCATCTAGTTCTTTTCTTCTCTTTATCCTATCCTATGTATTTCTTATTCTATATTGCTTTTCAATTATTAAATATGTGTAACTAAATTTCTTCTTAGTTAGAGGTGAATTCGAAGCCATGGACATATGTTTTATATGAATTGATCACTTCCAGTTATGACTTCGTAAAGTATGAATGTGATTTACTTTTCTGTTTTATTTAGGACTTATTCTTGCATGTTTATTAAGGATGCATACTTAGTTTGCATGCAGGGATTTGATGCTAGAATATGAGGGAATTTCACCTAATCGTTATGAACTTATATTCACAAGTAGTAAAAGTCACTAGTCATGATTGTGTTAAGTAAATTCCTGGCAGGAGTATCATGCTTTTCATAGTTACAAATGCCTTGTCAAAGCTTATGATTTTCATAGAACTTAATGATCTTTGATATGTATCTCTATCATGCTGTTCATATAGGGAACTTGATAAGAATAATTTGATTGAGTCGCTGAGTCCAATTCAATGAACTTAGGAAAATCTGAGAGTTAATTAGTGCAGTTCACAATTAATTTGGGGCTTTGACATTCATACTTTATAGAAAGAGTAACTGGAGATCGATTTGTATGCATATGTTCCATGTGTGGAGAAGAATCCTCTAGCTATCCCTTAATCCATATTTCATTCACAACTTAGTTATTTGCTGTTGTTAATTTTACTTTGGTCTAAATCATCCAACTCCCCCCAATCATTGTTCCCTCAACTTAATTTCCAGTTTAATGAGTTTAATTTGTGTTAATTTAATTTGTGTTGATTAGCATCCCTCCTAATCCCCGGAATAGAACGATCCCTACCTACTCGTACTACGATTGCATATAGGGTTTAATTTGTGCGTTAGTTATTTCTCACGCCAAATTTTGGCGCCGTTGCCGGGGATTAGCTGTTTGTGCCTAAATAAATCACGGCCTTTGCGGCCGAGGAATCCTCCTCTCGGCCGCGGTCTTTTCTCATGGGCTCAAGAAAACGCTAAGGCAAGGTTTTCTCGGCCTCTCGAGTAAAACTCGCGGGCCGAGGCCGAGGAACACACAGGGCACGGCCAAGGGAGATATTGACCAAATCATCCCGTGGCTTCAGGGTCCCACGCCCCATTTAATGAAGTAACGCCTCTGTCCATCACAGCAAATCCACTAGGGCACGAAGCATTTAATGCATGAGGGCAGAAGGGAGTTGATTGGAGGCAGGATTTTGTAAACAGAGTGGTTAGGAACAAACATTCCATCAGATGTTCTTGCAATTGGCAGTCCCTTCACCAACCACTAAACCAGGGCATTTAATGCGTTCCCACGGCCAGAGACGCAGAGACCTCGATCAGAGCAGTGGCCGAGATTTACCGAGATTCATGGGGGTCACACCACCATGCTTCACAGTCCCACATGCTGATCAGACCCAGCCATGCTTGCCCTGATTAGACTCCACCATGCAGGTCTTGTCAAGCCTCGATTGTCTCTCCCGGACTCCTGCTATATAAACCAAGCTCAAGACCACATGCAAGGGGTCCAACACCAAAAACCAAAAGCCTCCCACGGAGCAACTTATTTTTTCTGTCATGTACTTTCAATATCTTTACATGCTTTCTTAGGAGTAGTGATAGATTGTAAGAAACTTCCATTCATCAATATATCATACGACCCTTGATTTCTCAAGGCGCCGGAGCACCACCCTTGTTGTCGCCTCACTCACCCCATATATCATACGACCGTCGCTCTCCGAGCAACGCGCCGGAGCACCGCCCAAAACCCACCACCTACCACCAACGGCCTTGTAGTTCAGGCCGTGAACCTAACGGCCGAGACCAGTTCCTTTCTCGGCCACAATCGTTTGATAAGAAGTCCAGACCAAACAGGCGCAATATTCCAAACACCTTCTAAACCAAACACTCCACCGAACTCGACGCACGGTAGACCGTGCTGGCACGCCCGCGCACAAACAGCACCGCATTCCAAAAGTAGGACTCCGTGTTATACGCACGTCCCCTCGGCCCGGAGAACCAGGCCGAAGAGATTTGCGCAGGCAACATTAGCAAAATTGCTAATCTTCCGTGCGTTTTCATTGTTCTTGTGTTTCTGATTTTGTTTTGTTTTTTTTTCTTTGTTTTAGGTACAAGTGTATGACTCGAAGTTCACACCGTGTTCATGCGCACATATTGGACTTTGACGACGATCTCGAACGAACTTTGAGAAGGAAGAGGAAACAGCCAGAACTCAGCCTCTGAATTGGACAATGCAGTCCCTCTTTGCATTCAATACCCCATGGCTGCTGCAGGGAAGACCGATGTGTTTGAATTGAAGTCAAGTTTGCTACATCACATTCCCAGATACCATGGGCTGTCCATGGAAGATCCAAACAAGCATTTGAAGGAATTTGAAGTAGTATGTTCAAGTATGACACCCATTAACGTGGATGGAAATATTTTGAAGATGAAAGCCTTTCCATTTTCTCTTTTGGACATGGCTAAGGATTGGCTCTATGAACTAGCACCTGGAACTGTTACTTCTTGGGAAAGTATGAAGAAAGCATTCTTAGAGAAATTCTTCCCAACTTCAAGAATCATTGTTTTGAGGAAGAAAATTAGTGGAATTCAACAAGGCCCAGGAGAATCCTTTCCAGTGTACTATGAGCGTTTTAAGACGTTAGTTGCATCCTGCCCACAACATCAAATGAAGGAAGAGCTTTTAATTCAATATTTCTATGAAGGGCTACTTCCACTGGAGAGACAAATGCTTGATGCTTCAGCAGGAGGTGCTTTGGTTGACAAAACACCAGTTGCTGCAAAGATCTTAATAGCAAACCGAGCTTTGAATGCACAACAATATGAAGGAGTTGGAGGGAGAGATCATGCACAGCCAAGTCAAGTTAATGAGGTAAGTGCTATTTCAGAACTTCAATCTCAAATGGCTAATCTCTCTACTCTTATTTCGCAGGTTGTTGAAGGACCCAAAGTGCAAAGTGCAGCCACTTGTAGCCTGTGCTCTATGCATGGACACCACACTGATCAATGTCCTCAATTAATAGCGAACGGGGGATGGGAAAGTGTCAATGCCATAGGTTATCAAGGCCAAACTCAACCTAGGTATGACCCATTTTCAAACACCTACAATCCAGGTTGGAGAGATCATCCAAATTTTAAGTGGAGGGAGCCTCAACAAACTCAACAACAAGGCGGATATAGACAGCCACCTCCGGGGTTCTATCAAAGGCCATTCGCACCACCACAACCTCAACCACAAACTGCCCAATCAAATTCTGGTTCCCCAATGGATAATGATCAAATGCTTAAAGTACTAACTTCTTTGACTCAAGGTTTACAAAATCAAGCCAAAGAGATGAGCGAAGTGAAGAAGCAAATTGGGCAGATGGTGGAATTCATGGGACAGTTTAGAGAAGAAGGCAAACTACCTAGCTCAACCATTGTCAACCCAAAAGGAGGTTTTGAAACGGCTAAAGCTATCATCTTGAGGAGTGGTAAAGAGATTGGAACCAATCCCAAAATGTCCAAACAAAGCCCAACAGAGAATGAAAAGTTGCTCTTCAAAGATAAGGAGGAGGACAAAGCCACGGCAAGGGAGGAACAACCATTGCTGCAGTCCCCCAAAGCTCCTACACAACCAAACTCAGGTAAGGTTGCTCCAAATTCAACTCATTCTAACCCTATTCCACCAAATGTGCCTTTCCCTCACAGGTTTATGCAGTCTAAGAAAGAAGAGAATGAAAAAGACATCTTAGAGACTTTCAGGAATGTACAAGTAAATATCCCACTTCTTGACGCAATAAAGCAAGTTCCAAAGTATGCTAAATTCTTGAAAGAGCTTTGTACAACAAGGAGGAGGAATTCGAACAAAGAAGTGGTAAGGGTAAGTGAGAATGTTTCTGCAGTTTTGCAACGAAAACTGCCACCTAAATGCAAAGATCCAGGTAGTTTCACAATCCCTTGTGTTATTGGTAACACCAAATTTGAACATGCCATGTTAGATTTAGGTGCTTCCATTAATGTCATGCCATACTCTATTTATGCATCTATGAACTTAGGAGAGCTTAAAAAGGATGGAGTTGTAATTCAATTAGCTGATCGTTCTAATGCATATCCGAAAGGAGTTTTGGAAGATGTTTTGGTGCAGGTTAACCACTTGATATTTCCAGCAGATTTTTATGTTCTTGAGATGGAGGATTCGGCCCATTCTACACCATTGCCAATCTTACTTGGACGACCTTTCCTGAAAACAGCCCGAACCAATATCGATGTGTTCAAAGGGACGTTGACAATGGAATTTGATGGCGATGTCATTGATTTCAATATTTCTGAAGCTATGAGGTACCCTATGGATGATCACTCGTGTTTCTTTGTTGATGCATTTGATTCTTTGGCACAGGAAAATCTCAAATCCCTAGATAGGGATGCCCTTGAAACCACCATTGTTCAAGGAATTGAACTCATCAAAAATGGGGCCGAACCTAATCATGAAGAAATCTGCGAGATTGTGGCTGCCCTTGAGTCATTGCCACAATATGTTGGTAAGCCTCCAATCCCAATTCCAATTCCCATTTCTACTAACAAGTTGTTACCTTCGGTGATTCAGGCACCCACTCTCGAGCTTAAACCATTACGGAATCATTTGAAGAAAAGGAAAGCAACAAGGAAGCGATGGAAATGGAAGACAAGCTTGGTGAACTCTCTTGCATTTCATGCGGTGCCCATTGAGCCCAAACCCCTCCATTCACTATAGAAAGTTTGGACGTCCGGCTGAAGACATAAAACTTAGCGCTTCTTGGGAGGCAACCCAAGGTGATGAGGAGAAGATAGAACCTGCAAGGAGCTGCTTACGTCCTAATCGCTTCAAAGGGGAGTTTTTCTAAACTATAACCTTTGGTTATGTCTTTCCCTCATCTTCTTTCCTTTCATTTATAAGGCATTGCTTTTTCTTACACTCTAAACATTAGGTTTTGTGGTAGAGTTAAATTGTGTGAGCTTTGTTTTGCTTAGTATAATTTTGTTCAATGTCTTGCAAGCCTTTAAAATAAAAAAAAATAAAAAAAAAAAAAGATTTTTCATATGAGTTGACTTCTGGTAACTCCAATAAGCAACTCTGTTAATACAGTGTCTAGGAGTTCTATAGGCGACACCTTCGGTGTCTAAGAAGTTTGGGTTTTAAGCGGGACCATTGTGACCTCTCCAAACTTCCCGGATCCCCTGGCTGTGTTTTCTAAGGTTCTTAACTGGTAATCCATGAGTCACTTGAAAGATGAACCGTCGTAATCGCTTCAAAGGGGAGTTTTTCTAAACTCTAACATTTGGTTATGTCTTTTCCTTCTCGTCTTTCCTTGCATTTATGAGGCATTGCATGTTCTTACGTTCTAAATATTGAGGGCAATGTTTCATTTAAGTTTGGGGGGAAGGATTTGGTTATGTTGTTTTACTGTCAAATTTTAAATTTATTATTATTTTTTAAAAATTTTTTTAAATTTTTTTTTGTGTGTTTAGCGTCTAAAAACGCAGGATTTTGTGTGTTGTTTCGTTATCCTTCCAAACACCTATGATAAGACTTGGATTTAATACTAATTGTTGGCTGCGCAAATCTCTTCGGCTTGGTTCTCCGGGCCGAGGGGATGTGCGTTTAACACGGAGTCCTACTTTTGGATGCGGTGCGGTTTGTGCGCGGGCGTGCCAGCACGGTCTACCGTGCGTCGAGTTCGGTGGAGTGTTTGGTTTAGAAGGTGTTTGGAATGTTGCGCCTGTTTGGTCTGGACCTCTTATCAAACGATTGTGGCCGAGAAAGGAACTGGTCTCGGCCGTCAGGTTCACGGCCTGAACTACAAGGCCGTTAGTGGTGGTGTAGGTGGTGGATTTTGGGCGGTGCTCCGGCGCGTTGCTCGGAGAGCGACGGTCGTATGATATATGGGGTGAGTGAGGCGATAACAAGGATGGTGCTCCGGCGCCTTGAGAAATCAAGGGTCGTATGATATATTGATGAATGGAAGTTTCTTACAATCTATCACTACTCCTAAGAAAGCATGTAAAGATATTGAAAGTACATGACAGAAAAAATATGTTGCTCCGTGGGAGGCTTTTGGTTTTTGGTGTTGGACCTTTTGCATGTGGTCTTGAGCTTGGTTTTTATAGTGGGAGCCCTGGAGAGACGATCGAGGCTTGACAAGACCTGCATGGTAGAGTCTAATCAGGGCAAGCATGGCTGGGTCTGATCAGCATTTGGGATTGTGAAGCATGGTTGGGTCTGATCAGCATTTGGGATTGTGAAGCATGGTGGTGTGACCCCCATAAATCTCGGCAGATCTCGGCCTTTACTCAGATCGAGGGCTCTGCACCTCTGGCTGTGGGAATGCATTAAATGCTCTGGTTTAGTGGTTGGTGAAGAGACTGCCAGTTGCAAGAACATTTGATGGAATGTTTGTACCTAACCACGCTGATTACAAAATCCTGATTTCAATCACTTCCCTTCTGCCCTCATGCATTAAATGCTTCATGCCCTAGTGGATTTGCTGTGGTGGACAGAGGCATTACTTCATTAAATGAAGCGTGGGACCCTGAGGTCACGTGGTGATCTGACCATAACCTCTTTGGCCGTGGCCTGTGAGTTCCTCGGCCTCAGCCCGCGAGGCTATTCGGGAGGCCGAGAAAACCTTGCCTTAGCGCTTTCTCCTTCGTTGTCCGAAAGCAAGAGGCGACGAAATGTTGCCGTTTCTTTGAGCCCATGAGAAAAGGCCACGGCCGAGAGGAGGATTCCTCGGCCACAAAGGCCGTGATTTATTAGGCACAAACACTAATATGGTTTATCAGAAATTGAGAGTCATTTTTTAAGGACTTTGTGTGGTTCTGAGTTAACTCTGTCTTGCATGCCACCCTTGCACTTATTGAGCACTTTGCCAAGTTAGTCCAATTTCTTGTTACTTAGAGACGTTATGCAATTCTACTTATCTCATGATCTTGGTTTTGTACTCTAGAACTTATTTGAATATCTCTTGAGACATTTTGTTGCCATACAATGCTTAGGAAGTGATTTAGGCCATGTTTGAACCGTTTGAGCCATTCTAACCATCCTTCTACATGTATTCATCCCTAGTCAACCCATTTGAGCCAATGTTAAGCCTTTCTTTGTGTAAACCATTCCTACCATAATGAACTTCTGTTTTCTTATTCTCACTTATTCTATGAGCAGTTAAAGTTATCTTCAAAAGAGAGTTATAAAGAATGCAAGGTTTTTGGAGCAAAAGTGAATCATTAGTGCCATTACCCAAATGTTGAAAAGAAATAAGTTTGGGGGTATTGGTAACTAATCAAAAGAGGTAATGAAGTGTGACCAATGTAGTCACGGCCCTAGGGTGTTATAAAAGAGAAGAGCATGGTGATCTAGGGTAAAGAGCCACAAAATTAGGCCAAATAAACACATTTGAAGGTGCTGAAATTATGTTGAAAATCTGCTCATGTATGTGTTCCTTGCTTGTTACAAAGTTCAAAAATCTCTTATGCTCTTACCTATGCTTTAATTGTGCTAAAAATATTGTATATCTCATATCCCTTCTTTCATTCTACCACTACCCTGAACCTCATTACTACCCTTGTAAAGTCCTTTTGATCCTTGGTGTTGCATGGTATTACTGTGGAGAGCAGATTGGATAATGAGCTTATGGGGTTCAGAATTATTGATTTTGCTCTAAGTGTGTGCGCATATACTTATTTGAGTGGCAGGGGTTGTTCTGATTTGGCATTCACACACTACACTTAAGGGTGTCATTGTGAGCTTTGCTTTCTCGTGAATCATGTGTGGAACTTAGATTGTGATTGTTGTGTTTCTTTGGACCCATATACGTTGGTGATTCTTTGAGGATATTGTTTGGAAGGCTAGTTGCTTATTTCCTGTTTCCTAAGTTATAGTTTTATTTTGTTTTGCTTGAGGACTAGCAAAATCTAAGTTTGGGGGTATTTGATCAGTGCATAATTACATATCTTTTTATACCCTTCTAACTTATGATTTGGTTTTGTTTTTGAGTTAAACTTGTGCTTTTAATAAAGTCTGTGTATGTTTCAGTGTAATAAGGATGAGACTCATTACATGCATTTTGAAGATAAGTTAGCAAAACAGTGTCTGCAGATCAGTCACATTCACGGATTAACCTGTACTTGCTCAAGAAGAACCAGATAATGAGCCATACATCATTGGAAAGATACGGAAGTCTAGTTTCCGTAGCATTTTACGGTTCATGATTTGGAGTCTTCTAGAGGAAGTTATCCATGATTTAGCAGCTCAAGGTCAAAATTCGGCAGCATCTGCGTTACTGGGCCAAAAATGACATTTGAAGGTCTTTCCTATTTTTCCTTGACGATCCATATTTTTCCAGGATTTTTTGGAGTGAATAACAACCCCAAAATTGGCCCACAAGCTAATTGCAATGCAATGTCATGCATGACTATCTAGTGGGATTTGTTGGTGAAGTGCACTAGCCAAAAGAATGAGTTAGTTGCAAAAGGACCAAAGCTTGGAGCTGTCTTGGGAATTCCTTGCTGCCATCATCTAGTTCTTTTCTTCTCTTTATCCTATCCTATGTATTTCTTATTCTATATTGCTTTTCAATTATTAAATATGTGTAACTAAATTTCTTCTTAGTTAGAGGTGAATTCGAAGCCATGGACATATGTTTTATATGAATTGATCACTTCCAGTTATGACTTCGTAAAGTATGAATGTGATTTACTTTTCTGTTTTATTTAGGACTTATTCTTGCATGTTTATTAAGGATGCATACTTAGTTTGCATGCAGGGATTTGATGCTAGAATATGAGGGAATTTCACCTAATCGTTATGAACTTATATTCACAAGTAGTAAAAGTCACTAGTCATGATTGTGTTAAGTAAATTCCTGGCAGGAGTATCATGCTTTTCATAGTTACAAATGCCTTGTCAAAGCTTATGATTTTCATAGAACTTAATGATCTTTGATATGTATCTCTATCATGCTGTTCATATAGGGAACTTGATAAGAATAATTTGATTGAGTCGCTGAGTCCAATTCAATGAACTTAGGAAAATCTGAGAGTTAATTAGTGCAGTTCACAATTAATTTGGGGCTTTGACATTCATACTTTATAGAAAGAGTAACTGGAGATCGATTTGTATGCATATGTTCCATGTGTGAGAAGAATCCTCTAGCTATCCCTTAATCCATATTTCATTCACAACTTAGTTATTTGCTGTTGTTAATTTTACTTTGGTCTAAATCATCCAACTCCCCCCAATCATTGTTCCCTCAACTTAATTTCCAGTTTAATGAGTTTAATTTGTGTTAATTTAATTTGTGTTGATTAGCATCCCTCCTAATCCCCGGAATAGAACGATCCCTACCTACTCGTACTACGATTGCATATAGGGTTTAATTTGTGCGTTAGTTATTTCTCACGCCAGCTTGCAGGGTTGGAGTCTCGGGCCGACGTCTTCGGTGCCTTGAGCGCGACTTGCTAACTTCTTCCTCGGTTCCTAAGGGTCGATCCCCTCGGGTCCTATGCCCGTGGGGCAGATTAGGAGATTGAGCTTGTGAGGATTCCTCTGCAGCTTGTCGCCGCGTGTTGGTCCTCGAACGAGCGGGTGGGCTTCGATCGTCATCCTCTGCTCGCAAGGAGGGTTGCTCAAGTCAACGTCTTCGATGCCTCGAGCGTGACTGGCTAACTTCTTCCTTAGTTCCCAAGGGTCGATCCCCTTGGGTGCCCTGCCCATGGGGTAGGAGAGAAGGTTGAGCTTGGGAGGATCCCTCCACAGCTTGTCACTGCGTGTTAGACCTCGAGCGGGCTGGTGGGCGTCGATCATTGTGCTCATCGTGCGACCGCTCACGAACTCTAGCTCCTTATGGGCCCAAGCGAGCATGGACATTGGACTGTGGGCCTAGCCTCTCGAGGACATTGGTCCTTGGACCTAACCTCAAATGGCTCAAAGTACTGCTCACAGCTGTCTGCGTCTTGTCTGCACGATCTCGCTCTCTCCCTTCCCGGTTTGCTCCTGTCTGACCAGCCTAGGACCTCTCGAACTGATCGCCGGCATGCTCGTGTGCCCTCCTCTCCTCGTCACGGGGTCCAAGGTTAGGGCCTTGATTCAAGTTGATCTGCTTGAATAGCTGGCCAATCAGGTTGTTTTGATCATCGACCTTCTGTGTGAGTTGATCAACCCGTGAGTTAAGGTCCACCTGATTGCGCAGGTCAAGTAGAGTGTTGTGCATCAAGCCCAACGACATATGGGCTAGGGCTCCATTAGACGCGTACACAGGTGCATATGTCAAGTGTTATCGCAGAGGAGGGAGAGAATGGATCTGCTCCAAGACTGGGACAATGTCGGAGTAGCCGTGTGGCTGTGCAGCAAGTCCGGTAGTTAAGTGGTGTGGCTGTTGTTGTGCTCCGATGGCAGGACAGCGAGGCAGAGTAGCTCCGGTAATCGGCACTGGCGACTACATGATTGTGGAGGTCCCGTGTTGGCTGCGCAAATCTCACGGCCTGGTGCTCCGGGCCGAGGGGATGTGCGTTTAACACGTGAGTCCTACTTTTGGATACGATGCGTTTTGTGCGCGGGCGTGCCAGCACGGTCTACCATGCGTCGAGGGTTTGATAGATTTTGGGGTGAGAGATGTTTAAATAGTGCGCCTGTTTGGACTTGGACTTCTAACCAAACGATTGTGGCCGAGAAAGGAACTGGTCTCGGCCGTCAGGTTCACGGCCTGAGCTACAAGGCCGTTAGTGGTGGTGTAGGTGGTGGATTTTGGGCGGTGCTTCGGCGCGTTGCTCGAGGAGCAATGGTTGTATGATATATGGGGTGAATGAGGCGACAACAAGGGTGGTGCTCCGGCGCCTTGAGGAATCAAGGGTCGTATGATATATTGATGAATGAATTTTTCTTACAATCTACCACTACTCCTAGGAAAGCATGTAAAGGTATTGAAAGTGCATTACAAGAAAAATAAGTTGCTCCGTGGGAGGCTTGGTTTGGTGCTGGACCCTTTGAGCGTGGTCTTGAGCTTGGTATTTATAGTAGGGGTCCTGGAGGGACAATCGAGGCTTGACAAGACCTGCATGGTGGGGTCTAATCAGGGCAAGCATGGCTGGGTCTGATCAGCATTTGGGATCGTGAAGCATGGTGGTGTGACCCCCATAAATCTCGGCAAATCTCGGCCACCGCCCTGATCGAGGGCTCTGCACCTCTGGCCGTGGGAACGCAGTAAATGTTCTGGTTTAGTGGTTGGTGAAGAGACCGCCAGTTGCAAGAACATTTGCAAGAATGTTTGTACCTAAACACTCTGATTACCAAATCCTGACTTCAATCACTTCCCTTCTGCCCTCATGCATTAAATGCTTCATGCCCTAGTGGATTTGCAGTAATGGTCAGAGGCATTACTTCATTAAATGAAGCGTGGGGCCCAGAAGCCATGTGACTTTCTGACCATAATATCTTCGGCCGTGTGTTACATGATCCTCGGCCTCGGCCCATAAGGCTATGGTCGAGAGGCCGAGACGACCCTGCCTTAGTATTTGCCTCGTGCTTCTTCAGGAGCGCAAGGCACTTTGATAAAACGAGGCCGAGAAGAGTCCCCTTCTCTCGGCCGTGTTTTATTAGGCATAAACATCCCGGGGTCATGTGGCAATTGTTCTGCAATTCCAGCAATTGAAGCGGCTGCAAAGCACTAGAAGACGGTTGCAAGGCGTTGGCAGCCACAATTCCGTGCGGTTGCATTGAGGTTTCCACCATGAAATGGGCCCGTTGTGGTGGTGTTACTCTTCATACGTCTTGTATCAACCATGGTTGTTTGAAAAAATGTGTCAAAGATGGATTTGGAGCACGCTTTGAATATATCTCGCGCTCTCAATGAAAGCACCAATTTGTGGGAGCAAATTTCGTCCCACTAGAATATTCGCCTAAGATTCCTTCGTGTTCTCCGCTTCTCTTTGTTAATGTATGCATTTTGAGTTTTTCTTTTGGCTTCCCTTGACAATTTTGTAATAGGACAATCATTGTAATTTCCCAAGCTCTAAGTTTAGATTAAGAATTACTTATCTAGGTGTTCTTATCTGGCTACATTCTGATGGAAAACAATGTGTTTGACAAAGGTAAATTCTGCATTGCACTACATTGCATTCACTAAATTTCTGAAGATTATGACTAGTCATCTTTCCTTCGTATGACTAGTCAACCATTGTTTCAATTAGGATTTCCAGCTCACTGTTTCCAGCTGGGGCTTAACCATTTTTTTTTGTCATTTTCTATGAATTTCTCAGCTGCCATGTGTCTATTCTGACCTAGGAGTTTTTGGTAAAAGCCAAAGAATTCCTCATTTGGAGCCGTCACTTTGGGGGACAAGTTTTGGAAAGTTTCATAGCAAACTTTCACTTCTTCTTCCAGAGTAGTGTAACCTTCATATTTTTCATCTTTGAGTTTTTCAAATTGTTTCTTTTTGAAAACTGCATTTGAAATATGAAAACTTCATCTTGCTAGATCAAACACTCTATCGTATATATCTAGGTCAGATTCAAGATTGATTTCTTCAAGAGTATGGTTTCTTGAAGAAATTGGTCATTTTCTCCATGAATCCAAATTTCATTTCTGTCTGAGTTAGAGCTTGCAAGTTGGTGCCATGGGATGAATGAGCTGGAGAAGGAGCTGCCATTGCCATGAAGAACTGAGCTTCAAGCTTTGCTAAGTTGGAGAAGAAGATTGCACAAAGGAGGTATAGCTCATCTTCCTAAATAGATCTAGTTTTTTCTTGAGCTTGCTTGTGTTCCTTTGTAGTTGACTAGTCATCTGGGTTTGTGCGGTTGACTAGTCATCTTTTTCTGCTGTTTGGTGTTTGCTTGATTATGCTGTCTTCACACAGTTTCACCATAGTTGTTGCTAGCACAGGGGATGCCTAGATTGATGGGTCCTTCTGAGTGCCTAGGTTGTCACTAGTAATTCTCTAGGCTTGCAGGTACATCTTGGTATGCTCTGTGTATGTTATTGTTTGGTATAATTCATATCTTATAGTTGACTAGTCATAAGAGTATTTGGTCAAGGTCTAGAGTGTGTGAATGTTAGACAGATTTTGTTCTATCTATTTCTCGCAAGTGCACGAATCAATTATAGTATAGGAATGCAAGTACGAGGTCGTTCCATAGAGACTTAGATGAAAGTACTTAATACTACTACTTAGATTCCAAATAACCTAAAGCTAAACAGAATTTAATTGAGATTGAATTGAGTTGTTTGGAGTGAAAACTACTAAAAAGGAATGCAAAGAGCAAGTGATCAGGAGTAGATGTTTAGAGAATGTAAAGACGATGAGACAAGCGAATGTAAAGACGATGAGACAAGCACTAGGCGTTCAACTTCACCATGACAATCCAATTTCAAGTTACAAGTTGACAATCACCTAAATTGATTACAATTCTGGAGTTCGTGTTATGTATGATTATCCATATGATGTTTGGTTTTAATCAAGTACTCAGAAACACAACCTAGCTATGATGTTTAGTCTAAGTTATGAATCTGAATCCATTAAGCTTGAGTACCAACACTATAGAACCAAGTAAACATTTAAACATGATGTTTGTCCTAAATGCATTACTCACTCATTCACTAATCAGTTCAAGAGTCATATGATGTTTATGTAAACTTGAACTAGATAATCAACATGCAGGTGTTAATAATGGCCAGTTATTTAAACATGCATAAGGATTCAATAAGAGCAAGTGAATGAAACCAGAATTTAGAAGTAATCAACAAGGGTAACATTAACTTGAAAACATGAAATTGTCTTGACAGGCTACATTGAACCCCTAGTTATGGTAATTAGTTACACATCATTAATGGAGAATACAATTGAATCAAAGTAAACATGGAGAAGGTAAGAAAAACCCGTGAAGATCAAATTATGATGTTGAAGAACTCCTCACACAGCTTCCACCATGTATGCTTGCAGCCAGAGGTGAAGAGTGGTGTGAATGTAGGAATTGTGTTTGGGAGATGATGGGGATGTGAAGGATGAAGTGGTTTCTGGGAATTGGGCTAGAGGAATTGTGTTTGGGAGATGATGGGGATGTGAAGGATGGAGTGGTTGCTGGGAATTGGACTAGAGGAAGTGCTGAATGCTCAGATGTTGTTTTTGGAATGGGATGGATGTGGTATTTATACGGAGAGTGAGAAGAGGAATCTGAATTGATTTAAGCCTCCACCATCAACACTTGTAATTGAATATCAGTTTCTTGGCTGCTCCACTTCACCCAACCCCACCAGAAACCACACCTCATCCTTAGCTCAGCATGATGCAAGCAATGAGCTCATCTGTAAGTCAGCATGATGTATATTTTGATGGGCTCACGGATTGGGCTTGCCTTGATCAACTGATGACATTAAGCTATCCATCTTGAAGTTCAGGCTTTCATCTTTCCAACCACATGCTATATGGGCCAATCCAAGTTCGGATGAAAAAGATAAATCCGAAATGAATTTGTAACTCAGTCTTCAGTTTTTACACATTGTTTTCACCATTTTACTCCAAATGTCTCAAGTATTACCTAGAGCTCAATGAACTGAATGACAAACACAAAAGAGGTTAAAAGCACAAGTTTTACTTAAAAACATACCAAATCATAAGTTAGAAGGGTACAACAAGATATGTAATTATGCACCGATCAGTGAAGTTTGCTGCATTCTTGGTTGAATATCTTTTAAATTTACCCCTCGTCACCTAAGTACCAATTTCACTCTTTCTCCCTGCAAAACAGATCGGAGTAAAAGGACCACACTCAGGGGTGTTGGCCAAAGGCCCTTCGATGCCTAAGTTAGGTAGGGTATTTCAAGGAAAACCGGGTGGTCGGAGCCATGTGTGGTGGCCGGAGCCTTGTGTCAGAGAGAGAGAATATGGTGGCTAGAGTTTCAGTAGGAATTTATACTTACCTTAACCCTTGTGTGTGGCCATCTTTTTATAGTGGTCTCGGAGGCTAGGGTTTCAGAGGAATAATTCCATAGTTGGTAAGGAATTATTCCTCCCCGATTTGGCATTGATTTGATTAATTAGGGATTTGATTTATTAGGGTAAGTCAAATCCCTAATTGTGGTAGGAATCAAATCAAATCTCAATTTAATTAGGTAATTATCAATTTAATTGGGTAACCCCCAATTAAATTGAGTAACTCCCAATTAGGTTGAGTAATTCCCAATTAGGTCAAATAATCCCCAAATGGAAGGAATTATTTGACCTAGGGTTTTTATTTAATTGGTTCCTACAATACTCTTATCAGTATGGGAGCCTGGACTCCCCCAAGTGATGGTTTTGTGAAGGTCAACACGGATGCAGCCTGGATTAAGGAAAGTAATCTCTCTGGAGTGGGAGTGGTAATTCGAGATTCAACAGGGAATGTCCGTGATGGTTTGGCTGATAACTTGTATTGTTGTTCTGCTCTTCATGCTGAAGCTGAGGCTGCCCTTCGCGACTTATCTTTAGCTAAGAGGAAGGGTTTCTCAAAAGTAATGCTTGAGACAGATTCAACTATTTTAAAGCAGGGTATTGAAGGAATGACTAACAATGGTGCTTGGTCCATCATTCCCACAATTCTGGAAATTTGAAGGCTTGCCAACAGTTTCCAGAGAGTTGAATAGAGTTGGATTCCTCGAAGTATCAACAAAGCGGCTCACACAACGGCTAGTATTGGCATCAGAGCAGTGGCGCAAATTTACTGGGCTGAAAGGCCACCACCGTCTCTTCAGGGAGTGTTGGAAGCGGATGGTCTTCCAGGACCACCAAACTAATGTTCTTATCTATATTTTGTACTGAGGTAACTGCTCCACTAGCTTGCTTTGACTCTGTGTGTGCTGGCTTAGGTTGTTTGTTTCTATTCGTGGATTTTGCCTCTTAATGAAATTCATTTTCATCCACAAAAAAAAAAAAAGCTACCAAGGAAGTCCCGAAAATCCATACCTCCATTAATTTTATTATAGTAAATTGATATTAGACCCATAAAATTCATTTTAACTCACCAACAACCCTTCCTTTTATTTTTCTATTTAAAATATCCAATTTTTTCAAATAATACCCATAACTAGAAAACAAAACTAGTGAAAAACCCATTCCTAGACATGAAACTATAAATATACCCTACACTATTTAATACACAGAAACACATCCAAAATAAACCCAAAAATCATCAGTTGTCGATTTTTGGATTTATTTTCTATGTTAGATTGCGGTTTTGACCTTTTGGTTTGAATTTTTTGGAACAGGCCCAAAACTCGCCAGCTAGGATAGGAATTTCTTGAAATTTATGTCGGTGACCTCATAATTGAAACAACATATCGAATATTCCAAACGAGCTTCATTCACTTCTTCGAACGAAGCGAGCTTCGTTCACCTCTTCAAACGAAGCGAGCTTCATTCACCTCTTCGAACGAAGCTCAGTATGATGTGGTTCCAAATCTTCTTTTTCGATTCTTCTGAGCTCATATGGTGTAGATTGGAGTTCTATTGCTTCAATTTTTTATTTATTTCTTGTTTGATTTGGTAATTTTTGGATTGATATTGCGCTGTTGCATGAGACTCGATTGGAGCTTGGTATGATTTGTGATCTTTGATTTTGAGGTATTCGATCTTTTCTTGTGAATTCATATTCATTTTTTGAGGTATTCGATTATATTGTAGTCTGATTTTTGGTGATTTCATGTTCGATTAATTAAGTTGCTGATTAGGTTTTCGTTTTTTTAAATTTTAAATTTTTTTATTTTTATAGTTTGGATTGTTTTCATATTCGTTTTGATTGTGGATTTGCTCTTGTGTTTTGGTTTGAGCTGTGGTAAAAAATTTGTGATATTCGATTTGGTTTTCATATTAATTTAGGTATGCTTTTTCAGTTGAATCTAAGTATATTCGTGTTTTTTTCTGTTCATGCACTATTGATTTTTGAGTCGACTATAATTCACTGTTAATGCACTCGGCATCCTCTGTTATTGCTAGTAGTCATTTTTGTTTTGTTTGTTGTTTTTTTTTGCAAAGATATGGATGATTCGAGAGTGGCGAAGTGCACCTATGGTGCTGGAACTTTAATACTTATTTTGTCTTCAACTACTAATTTGGATTGGGTATCCAACGAGTTGTGTAGTAGGTTTAAGCTTAAGTTAGGTCATTTTGAGTTGAGGTACTCTTTTATGGATTGCTCCAATTGTTTATTGGAATCTAATGATGATTTGAAAATCATGTTTATGGTATGTGGACTGGTGAAGGATCAATTAATTCACATTGCTATTAGGGATAGGGCTGTAGTGAATCATGTTTAAACTGTTAATACGAACATAATTGCTTCTCCTTTTTGGTTGGAGGTTATTCCTAACAATGACAGTTTTGCACAAGATGAGGATACATGTAAAGATTCAAGTCAAACTGGTAGTATTGTTGATTCAAGTGCAGCTTCTTCTTCTTGTTTGAGTATGAATTTTGATGGTATTAGCAGTGAGTTTGGAAATGAATATTTAGGCAAATATGGTAGTTGTGGAGGTCGTAAGTATTTGTCTATTGATTGGGAGGGTTATATTACTCATGAGGGTTGGAAGTTTGCGGGTGGAGTTTGTGAATTTCGAGATAAGTTGGCTAAGTACTTGATTGAGAATGGTTTTTGGCGTGAGAAATAACTAACGCACAAATTAAACCTTATAAATCATGCAATCGTAGTACGAGTAAGTAGGGATCGTTCTATTCCGGGGATTAGGAGGGATGCTAATCAACACAAATTAAACTTAACACAAATTAAATTCATTAAACTGGAAATTAAGTTGAGGGAACAATGATTGGGGGGGATTTTGATGATTTAGACAAAAGTAAAATTGACAGCAGCAAATAACTAAGTTGTGAATGAAATATGGATTAAGGGATAGCTAGAGGATTCTTCTCCACACATGGAACATATGCATACAAATTGATCTCCAGTTACTCTTTCAATAAAGTATGAATGTCAAAGCCCCAAATTAATTGTGAACTGCACTAATTAACTCTCAGATTTTCCTAAGTTCATTGAATTGGACTCAGCGACTCAATCAAATTATTCTTATCAAGTTCCCTATATGAACAGCATGATAGAGATACATATCAAAGATCATTAAGTTCTATGAAAATCATAAGCTTTGACAAAGCATTTGTAACTATGAAAAGCATGATACTCCTGCCAGGAATTTACTTAACACAATCATGACTAGTGATTTTTACTACTTGTGAATATAAGTTCATAACAATTAGGTGAAATTCCCTTATATCCTAGCATTAAATCCCTGCATGCAAACTAAGTATGCATCCTTAATAAACATGCAAGAATAAGTCCTGAATAAAACAGAAAAGTAAATCACATTCATACTTTACGAAATCATAACTGGAAGTGATCAATTCATATAAAACATATGTCCATGGCTTCGAATTCACCTCTAACTAAGAAGAAATTTAGTTACACATATTTAATAATTGAAAAGCAATATAGAATAAGAAATACATAGGATAGGATAAAGAGAAGAAAAGAACTAGATGATGGCAGCAAGGAATTCCCAAGACAGCTCCAAGCTTTGCTCCTTTTGCAACTAGCTCTCTCTCTCTCTCTCTCTCTCTCTCTCTCTATATGAATGTGTATGAGTAATGGATGAAGTGAATTGATGGATTGTTGAATGAATTGTGTTTAGAATTGGAGTGCTATTTATAGGGAGAATGAAAGGGGAATATTTGAATTGAATATGGTTTATGCCAATAGCACTTGTAATTAGAAACTCATTCTTTTGGCTAGTGCATTTCACCAACAAATCCCATTGTAATTAGAAACTCATTCTTTTGGCTAGTGCACTTCACCAACAAATCCCATTGTAATTAGAAACTCATTCTTTTGTCTAGTGCACTTCACCAACAAAAATCATAAGATAGTCATGCATGACATAGTCAGCTTGTGGGCCGATTTTGGGCTTGTTATTCACTCCAAAAAATTCTGGAAAAATATGGATCTTCAAGCCCTTTGTCTTATCTTTCCAAGCATATGCAACCCAACTCAAGGAAAAATAGGAAAGACCTTCAAATGTCATTTTTGGCCCAGTAACGCAGATGCTGCCGAATTTTGACCTTGAGCTGCTAAATCGTGGATAACTTCCTCTAGAAGACTCCAAATCATGAACCGTAAAATGCTACAGAAACTAGACTTCCGTATCTTTCCAATGATGTATGGCTCATTATCTGGTTCTTCTTGAGCAAGTACAGGTTAATCCGTGAATGTGACTGATCTGCAGACACTGTTTTGAGCTAACTTGTCTTCAAAATGCATGTAATGAGTCTCCTCCTTATTACACTGAAACATACACAAACTTTATTAAAAGCACAAGTTTAACTCAAAAACATAACCAAATCATAAGTTAGAAGGGTACAAAAAGATATGTAATTATGCACTGATCAAATGCCAAAATTTGGCATGAGAAATAACTAACGCACAAATTAAACCCTATAAATCATGTGTTGATGCTTTTTTTTTAACAACTAAAATGAGTTATTAAAAACAGCAACTTTTAATTCTCGCAAGTGCACGAACCGTTTATAATATAGCTTATGAAAATACGAGGTCGATCCCACGGAGAATGGTAACTTGATACCAAGTTGAATTACTTAGAGTGCTAGCTAAGAGAGAAAGAATTGAACAAATGAGGCAAATGAAACTTCAAACAAAAACAAAGCAAATGTAACAAAGGTTATTTTTGTGGGCTGGAAAACAGATTGGGAGATTAGTTCAATTCCGGTTTATAAGGCGTCAAGTAACAAGTCTAATTTGGATTCAAAGATTGATTCTAGCTAAAGTATGATTAGGCCATGGTGTCTGGTTCTAACCTTGTGTCCCTAATTCCCTAACTTGATCATTTGTTGTCTAACCTAAATTAAGCATTAGGAACCCATTAAGCATAGAAGAACAATTTAAACAACCAAGCATGTATCTAATCCCTGTTGTCGAATGTCCATACATACTCTTCTTATTCATAGTTCAATTCAAATCAAAGCATGGTGTCTACTCTTGATTCAAACCAATATAGTTAATATACAAGTTCTAATGGTGATCAATCATCCAAACAAGCATAATAACTGATAAGCATAATGAATAAGAACATGAATCATAAATCAAACTTGAAACTCAAATCTTCAACTTATAAACCCAGAATATTCATGTAAGCAATATAGTTCCCAATAGAAAAACAAAGTAAAGGAAAGGAAAGGAAAGGAAATACAAGAAGAAAATAAAAGACAAAGGGAGGAGAAGAAGATAAGGACAACATGCTAGAGATGGAAAAGATTCATCTCCATGGCTGCCAGGAGGCCAAAGCCTCCCAGCTGCTGCCTTCCCTCTTCTCTCCCTTTGTGACTCTCAACCTTCACTCTCTTTGTGTACAATGAATATGTAAAATGATGGAATGAAAGATGATTTGTGAATGAGCTGCAACTCTCTATTTATAGAGTGCAAATTCGTCCTCCCCTTGGTTGGTGTAGACAACCTACCATAAATCATGGAAAACAAGGCTCCTTAATTTGTGCAAACATGTTTTCCATTAATTATGCCATGTTTTGCTCCTTTTGACTTCTTTAGCTGAAATGCTTCCTTAATTTGCTCCATATGTCAGGTCCAAAAGAGTATCCAAAGCTCAAAAGAGGATCCAATGCTCAAAAGAGGATCCAAGGCTTCAAAGAGGAAATTGCAATCCTGAGCCTGGTTCTGTGTTTGACGTGCTGAGGGCTCCAAACATAACCAATTGGGCTGCAATTTGGATATGTTATAATAGACACCCATTGGAACAACTTTCATGAAGGAGTCGACCTCATCCGAGCTGTGTAGGTGGCCGAAATGAGGCCTGCAAGATGACCCACGAAACTGGACTGGCAAGGGGTTGTGGCCCAAATTGAGTTTGTCTTTAAGCTCTTCTTCCATTCATCCAAATCAGGCCTTAACATGCTTGAATTGCATGAATTATGCTCTTTTGATCTATGGGCCTGCAAAACACACAAAGAGAGACAAATAACTCAGAATTCCAAGAACTTAAGCAAAATAATTAAGTAAATTGGGCATGTAAATGTATGAAATTATGCGCTTAACACACCCCCAAACTTAGATTTTTGCTAGTCCTCGAGCAAAAGAAAAAAACAAGAACAAAACAAGAAGATAACTAAACCACTTCTGTAGGTAACACAATTGCATTGAGCATATGCAACAAGCCTTTAAACCTCTAGGCATCCCTAGTAGGAGGAGTTGTGTCTCCTGAGGGTTTAACAGAAACGATACCCACAAACGCTTTACTAACTCTACAACGAGCAAATTAAAACTACAAACAAAAATGTTAACCTTCCAATCGGACAGAAATTTTAAACTTCATAGACATGGCTCAACAAGGAACAAAACAAGCACTAAGGAAGTTCTAAACATTATTCAAGTGCTACCACAATCTCACACAAATCATGCTCAAGGTGTGTGTGTGAAATAGCCATGAAGATACAACTCATGCTTCTCAAACAACGATATGAATTCCTGCAAGAATGAACACAAGTTTGCCAAGCTAAACAAAAATCAATAGGACTTTACTCATGGATGTAATGGAGTTATGGTAGTGGTTAGACGAGAATGGATATTGAAACGAAAAGTCTAAGGAACAAGGTAGAGCATGTCATGTAAACAAGATCATTGACATTTGAAATGTAAGGCACACAATTTGAATAGCTCACAATACCATATTTTGCAATCGAATCACTTCACAATTTGATTTTGACATTTACACACTTTGTACAATATTGGCCCAATTTTGCGGCTCTTTACCCTATATCACCTTGATTTCTCCTTATAGCACCCTAGGGTCGTGACTACATTGGCCACACTTCTTTTCTCTTTTGATTTTCTTTTTAAGCTCATTTGTTGCCTTGAGAACTTTAAAATCTGAAATACAATCACACTCTACATGTCCCTTAGATTGTAGGATGTTTAATGGATGATAAGATAATGGAAAGAAATGGTTAAGTGTTTGGGCACAAAAGGGTTTACAATGGAACATTTATTATGTGGGTTCATGGAGACTTAACAAAGATGGCCTAAATCATATCTTAGTTATAACTTAACATTCCAGTGAATCACAAGAGCAAAAATGCATACAATTGGGTAAGACATGCAAGAGGTGTATAGTCATGGCTTAGGTGCATCAAGTGCTCAAGAATAGTCATGTGAGACTTAGCTAGCAAAAGAATAAGATTCAGACCTAACACAATGCTTATCAAAATTCCTAAGAGCCATATTAGAAGTTAGACTCATGATTTGTGGGAAGGAAAACTGAAAATGACTCAAAGAAAAAGAAACAGAAAAGAAAAACGTGAGGTTCCAAATTGCTGTTTTGCTCAATTTCAACATATAATCTGTTTTGACATGTAACTTTCAAACCACTTGGTCAAATTTAACGCTCTTCATGTTGTTGGATTCAGCATGAAAAAATGAAGAACACAGCGCGGACCAAACTTTCAAAACAGTAGTAGAAAATAAAATTTTGTAGCAATGAAGAAGCCTACGTTTTCAGACACTAAACACAAAAACTAACAAATGTCCCTGTACCCCCAAACTTAAATGAAACATTGTCCTCAATATTTAAATATATGGAAAGCATGCAATGCACATGAAATCCAGGGTAAAGGAATGAAATGGAAGAAATAAAGAAGTAGAGTTTAGAACTCCCCCTTGAAGACAATGAGAGGGTAATGCTCATAGTATGGCAGCACATGTTCTTCCTTGAGTATTTGGGTCTGCTGCTCATCATGTTTGTCCCACATCAAGGAGAAGAAAAACCCTAACAAAAGAAAACAAAAAACAAAAAACAAAACAGAAACAAAAGAAACAAAAGAAACAAACAAAATCAAAACACTCCAAGTAATCAAACTATAGCACCATCGTTACCGGTTCCCCGGCAACGGCGCCAAAAACTTGTTGATGCTTTTTTTTTAACAACTAAAATGAGTTATTAAAAACAGCAACTTTTAATTCTCGCAAGTGCACGAACCGTTTATAATATAGCTTATGTAAATACGAGGTCGATCCCACGGAGAATGGTAACTTGATACCAAGTTGAATTACTTAGAGTGCTAGCTAAGAGAGAAAGAATTGAACAAATGAGGCAAATGAAACTTCAAACAAAAACAAAGCAAATGTAACAAAGGTTATTTTTGTGGGCTGGAAAACAGATTGGGAGATTAGTTCAATTCCGGTTTATAAGGCGTCAAGTAACAAGTCTAATTTGGATTCAAAGATTGATTCTAGCTAAAGTATGATTAGGCCATGGTGTCTGGTTCTAACCTTGTGTCCCTAATTCCCTAACTTGATCATTTGTTGTCTAACCTAAATTAAGCATTAGGAACCCATTAAGCATAGAAGAACAATTTAAACAACCAAGCATGTATCTAATCCCTGTTGTCGAATGTCCATACATACTCTTCTTATTCATAGTTCAATTCAAATCAAAGCATGGTGTCTACTCTTGATTCAAACCAATATAGTTAATATACAAGTTCTAATGGTGATCAATCATCCAAACAAGCATAATAACTGATAAGCATAATGAATAAGAACATGAATCATAAATCAAACTTGAAACTCAAATCTTCAACTTATAAACCAAGAATATTCATGTAAGCAATATAGTTCCCAATAGAAAAACAAAGTAAAGGAAAGGAAAGGAAAGGAAATACAAGAAGAAAATAAAAGACAAAGGGAGGAGAAGAAGATAAGGACAACATGCTAGAGATGGAAAAGATTCATCTCCATGGCTGCCAGGAGGCCAAAGCCTCCCAGCTGCTGCCTTCCCTCTTCTCTCCCTTTGTGACTCTCAACCTTCACTCTCTTTGTGTACAATGAATATGTAAAATGATGGAATGAAAGATGATTTGTGAATGAGCTGCAACTCTCTATTTATAGAGTGCAAATTCGTCCTCCCCTTGGTTGGTGTAGACAACCTACCATAAATCATGGAAAACAAGGCTCCTTAATTTGTGCAAACATGTTTTCCATTAATTATGCCATGTTTTGCTCCTTTTGACTTCTTTAGCTGAAATGCTTCCTTAATTTGCTCCATATGTCAGGTCCAAAAGAGTATCCAAAGCTCAAAAGAGGATCCAATGCTCAAAAGAGGATCCAAGGCTTCAAAGAGGAAACTGCAATCCTGAGCCTGGTTCTGTGTTTGACGTGCTGAGGGCTCCAAACATAACCAATTGGGCTGCAATTTGGATATGTTATAATAGACACCCATTGGAACAACTTTCATGAAGGAGTCGACCTCATCCGAGCTGTGTAGGTGGCCGAAATGAGGCCTGCAAGATGACCCACGAAACTGGACTGGCAAGGGGTTGTGGCCCAAATTGAGTTTGTCTTTAAGCTCTTCTTCCATTCATCCAAATCAGGCCTTAACATGCTTGAATTGCATGAATTATGCTCTTTTGATCTATGGGCCTGCAAAACACACAAAGAGAGACAAATAACTCAGAATTCCAAGAACTTAAGCAAAATAATTAAGTAAATTGGGCATGTAAATGTATGAAATTATGCGCTTAACATCATGCAATCGTAGTACGAGTAAGTAGGGATCGTTCTATTCCGGGGATTAGGAGGGATGCTAATCAACACAAATTAAATTTATTAAACTAGAACTAAGTTAAGGGAACAATGATTGGGGGGGGAGTTGGATGATTTAGACCAAAGTAAAATTTACAGCAGCAAATAACTAAGATGTGAATGAAATATGGATTAAGGGATAGCTAGAGGATTCTTCTCCACACATGGAACATATGCATACAAATTGATCTCCAGTTACTCTTTTAATAAAGTACGAATGACAAAGCCCCAAATTAATTGTGAACTGCACTAATTAACTCTCAGATTTTCCTAAGTTCATTGAATTGGACTCAGCACTCAATCAAATTATTCTTATCAAGTTCCCTATATGAACAGCATGATAGAGATACATATCAAAGATCATTAAGTTCTATGAAAATCATAAGCTTTGACAAAGCAATTGTAACTATGAAAAGCATGATACTCCTGCCAGGAATTTACTTAACACAATCATGACTAGTGACTTTTACTACTTGTGAATATAAGTTCATAACGATTAGGTGAAATTCCCTTATATTCTAGCATCAAATCCCTGCATGCAAACTAAGTATGCATCCTTAATAAACATGCAAGAATAAGTCCTGAATAAAACAGAAAAGTAAATCACATTCATACTTTACGAAATCATAACTGGAAGTGATCAATTCATATAAAACATATGTCCATGGCTTCGAATTCACCTCTAACTAAGAAGAAATTCAGTTACTCATATTTAATAATTGAAAAAAAATATAGAATGGAAATACATAAGATAGGATAAAGAGAAGAAAAGAACTAGATGATGGCAGCAAGGAATTCCCAAGACAGCTCCAAGCTTTGCTCCTTTTGCAACTAGCTCTCTCTCTCTCTCTATTTGAATGTGTATGAGTAATGGATGAAGTGAAGTGATGGATTGTTGAATGATTTGTGTTTAGAATTGGAGTGCTATTTATAGGGAGAATGGAAGGGGAATATTTGAATTGAATATGGTTTATGCCAATAGCACTTGTAATTTAGAAACTCATTCTTTTGGCTAGTGCACTTCACCAACAAATCCCATTGTAATAAGAAACTCATTCTTTTGGCTAGTGCACTTCACCAACAAATCCCATTGTAATTAGAAACTCATTCTTTTGGCTAGTGCATTCACCAACAAATCCCACTAGATAGTCATGCATGACATAGTCAGCTTATGGGCTGATTTTGGGCTTGTTATTCACTCCAAAAAATTCTAGAAAAATATGGATCTTCAAGCCCTTTGTCTTATCTTTCCAAGCATATGCAGCCCAACTCAAGGAAAAATAGGAAAGACCTTCAAATGTCATTTTTGGCCCAGTAACGCAGATGCTGCCGAATTTTGACCTTGAGTTGCTAAATCATGGATAACTTCCTCTAGAAGACTCCAAATCATGAACCGTAAAATGCTACGGAAACTAGACTTCCGTATATTTCCAATGATGTATGGTTCATTATCTGGTTCTTCTTGAGAAAGTACAGGTTAATCCGTGAATGTGACTGATCTGCAGACACTGTTTTGAGCTAACTTGTCTTCAAAATGCATGTAATGAGTCTCATCCTTATTACACTGAAACATACACAAACTTTATTAAAAGCACAAGTTTAACTCAAAAACATAACCAAATCATAAGTTAGAAGGGTACAAAAAGATATGTAATTATGCACTGATCAGTTTTAAGATGAAGTATTTGAAAAATGAGCCTTGTCGTGTTACTGTCGTGTGTGCTAAGAAGGAATCAAATGGCTGTGAGTGGCATGTGCATGCTGTTAAGTCCAATGTAAATGGATTTTTTTATATTAAGAATTTAAATAACGTACACAGTTGCAGTGGTTTGATCCGTGAGAAGAGAAATAAGGCAATGGGGTCTCGTTCGGTGTCTTCAATTGTCAAAGATAAAGTTCGTAGCAATCCTTTGGTAAGGCCTATTGAGCTGATTACTGATTTGAAGGAAAATTATGGATTGGATATCCCTTATCATGTTGCGTGGTATGGGAAGGAGTCGGCTACTAAGGATTTACATGGTGATGAGGAGTTGTCTTATGCTCACCTGCCTTGGTATGTGGATGTTTTGAAGGCTAGCAATGTTGGATCTCATTGTGTGCTTGATTGTGGCGAGGATGGTTCTCGTCACAAACAAGTACAAGGATACTCTTCTAGGAGCTACTGGAAAGAATGGAAATAAAGGTATGCAATGCTTTTTTTTTTTCACTGCTGTTACAATTTTTTGTACCCATACAAATCAATTGATGTTAAGTAGTATCGAGTTGTACACTTTTATCGTACCTATTATGCAAATGTAAATGATGTAGTTGTTGACTTCCATTGAGTGTTATGAACAGTATAGTTATGTGAATGTAAATGCTGTAGTTGTTGACTTCCATTGAGTGGTATGAACAGTTGCTATATTGTTCATACCCTACATCTGAGTATTTTTATGCATTGTAGTTTTACTCTGCTTCATGTGGTAACACTGTTAGCTCTTGCAATGTTCAAACTAACTAATATAGTTCTATGTTTCTTGTAGAAGTATTCCCTTTTGCCTTTGCGATTGTATCCGGTGAAACTGAGGACAATTGGAGGTGATTTCTGCAAAGGATAACTGAAGTCTTGGTGGATGAAGGTAGGCAACTTACATTCATTTATGATAGGCATGGTGCTATTATCGATGTTGTTAGGATTGTTTTTCCTGCTTCTGCCTATGGTTTTTATCTATATCATTTGAAAGAGAATTTGAAAAAGAAGTATCCGCATTCTGTTGGTTCCTCTTTCAAGGATCATATTTTATGGCTTTTTTTTGTAAGTTGTTGTATGCACCGACTGTTGAGGAACATCAAGATACGTTGAAAAAAATTAAGAGATGACAACGGTTCAACAATAATTGATAAGTTTTTGGCTGATCTCCTTGTCCAAAATTTTGCTAATGCATTTTTTCCGGGAAAGAGGTATGGGGAGGTTAGTAATGCCTTGTCTGAGCCGTTTAATTCATGGGTTAAGGATGTGCGTAGGCTTCCAATTTATGAGATGATTGACACTATTAGGATCAAAATGATGGAGATGATTTCTAGGAGGAAGCTTGCATCTGAGAAATGGTGTAGTGTTTTGTGTCCGGTTATTGAGGATGAGTTGAAGAATTTAGCTACAAAGGGTCGTCATTGGAGGATATGATGCACGAGTGAATCTATATTTGAAGTTCATGCTGATTTGAGTGTTATGGTCAATTTGGACGAGAGGTTTTGCTCCTATTATCAGTGGCAATTGCTTGGGTTTCCGTGTCAGCATGCAATTCAAGTGATCCAATATTTCGGGTTATGTTTGTACAACTTTGTTGATGAGTATTACAAGGCAGCCTTTTATAGGGCTACTTATGCAACCCTTATATTTCCCATACATGATATTGAGAAGCCTCATCCTGGAGATGTTTTTCTTCTACCTCCTCATACAAGAAAGCCTCCGGGACAACCTCCAACAAAGCGCTTCAAGTCAAGCAGTGAAACTAAAAGACAGGTGAAGTGCAAGAGATGCGGTTCTTGTGATCGTCATAATAGGAGGACTTGCAAGGCTCCTATTTGATGTAAAGGTTATGGAGTATAAAGACTTGAATGAGTGTAGTTAATTTTTAACTAGTTAAAGTGTTGTGTGATTGATTAATGACAATCATAGTTGAAAGGAATAGAAATTGATATGCAAGTTATTCATACGTTGAAATAGCAGTTACTGCATATGAATACTCTTTGAATTTTGGTATTAATACATAATATTTACCATTTTTGGTATTTTGCAAATTTTGGTTTTGAAGTTTAATATGAATTAAGCATTACTGTTATTTGAATGATCTATAAATTAACGGACACTGTTTAATGTGCGCTATTTACGTCATTATTGAAATTAAAAGATAGTTCTATGACATGGTATTAACAATTTATTTCTATCAAATAGCATTAACATTGTATTTAGAGTGCGTTGTTATTTGTTGGAGTTCACCTTTTTAGTTGTTTTTGTGTTATGGAGACCATTATTTCAGGTTACATACATTGTTAATTTACGTAAATAAATTGATTTTTGAATAAGTACATAACTTGAATTTTAAAATCACTTTACTTCAATGTTCTAAACCTACACAAGTCCTAAGAAACTACAATATAAGCAAGAATTTTGGCAAAATATTTTATTACAACTTCATTCTGTTGCATTTTTCTCTTCTCTCTCTTTGATGGAAATCTAGCTTCTTTCATTGCTCATAATTTTCATGAGGACTTCTTTTCTCATTTCCCAAACCTTTTCTTTGTTGAAATTTGATTCTATTTGTTGGTCTTTGGAAAGCTGCTTTATGAAGTGCATGACAAAGACACCGCAATCATGGCTACATAATGGAGATACGCATGCAGGAGTTAGTTCAATATTTTTTTCGTTGAAGAGGATTAAAGTTTTACTGTTATTGCGTAACTTACGAATTGTTTGCTTGTTGGGGACATTCTCTGTTCTCAGTCAGATTGAAGTTAGTAGTATCATGAGGAATCAGATACTTCAATGTCTGAGCATATTCTGGTGTAAGTTCAATGCTGGCAAGAATTTTTGCTATCATTTTAGCTGAAGCTTCATTAAGCCCTCTCGGCTTCTTGGCATCAAAATCAGGAATTTGGACGAGTCTTGTTTTCAGTGATTTTGCAGCACATTCCTTAAGAAGACAGAGGAATATATTTGCTGCCTCAACCTGCATCATAGTCAAGTATGTGCTTAGTTTCCTTTAAATTTAGTGTCCTATGTATTAACAGTGTTAATCACCAGTCTTACTTACCAAAACAATTGCCTTCTTGTGATAATATTGGAGAGTTTATTCTGATGTTCCCATGAATGAGTTGAAGTGTGTCCATTTTGCTACACCGGTGTCAAAGACAAGCAGCGTATGGTGGTTCTCATCTGTAATTGGTATGAACACTCTATCAACTCTTCTAATATTTTCTAGGAGTGGCATATAGAAAGCATGATATGTTAGCTTGTATGAAGCATCTCGCAAAAAATCTGCAAAAGCCATATGTTGGTGATTAGTGAGCATGTTGATGATATAAAATTGATGTATTAGATGTGATCTTATATAGTTATTGGTAGACAAATATACATTTTTTTTGTTTCTGAGGGTTCTGCTTCGCATCATCATTAAGTGCCTCTCCATAAGCATCAATGATTAGTGCAGAAATTGGATCACCTCCCATCAGCTTTTCAATGTTATGTTTGTACAATATTGTCCTATTGTGTAGGTAAAAATCGTCCCTGCGACAATAATATTGTTTAAATAATAATTCAACAAATAATAATATCATAACAGTTTAATAACAAGACAGTTCTACGACATAGTATTAACAGTGTAATTCTATAGTTCTACAACATATTATAAACAGTGTAATTCTATGACAGATTGGCTTACTCATCAGAATCATATGCAGATTTCCAGTAATTTTCCAACTTCTTCTTTGATATTTCATCCAGCCTATTGTAGACCTCATACATGTGCAACTGAAGGTATGTATCTTTGTCTTTTTTTTTTGTTGGCTGCTTCATCTTCACTTTAGCTTGCTCTCTTTCGGGCTTTCTTATGTGCTTCGGGGTATGTGTAATCTGGTGTCTTTGCAGGCTTTCTGTCTTTTCTGTCTTTTATTATTTTGATGCCAGAACGCAACTACCGTGTTCCTACTTCTTTCGCTTGCATGATAACTGACTTTTCAGGAGTTTTTTCATGAGCATTCTCATCTTCATCATTAGGAGATTCTTGCATCTCCAATTCACTTTCTTATGCTATTCTCTCATCTTTTTTCTCCTTATCAGCTTGTTTCAAAGAGGCAATAACAGTGTCGTTTTCTTTCATGCTCTCAATGCAGGACAACTTTTCCCCTTCAAGTAGTTCATGTTGTTCCTGTAGCTGTCTCTTGTTTGATTTGAGTGCATGAAGTTCCCCTTGTAATTTTGCACTTTCTTTTTTCTTTTACTCAAGCTGCTTTTTCAGTATTTCAATTTGTTTGCTCCAACTCTTCTTTTTCAGTCCATATTTGTTGAATGAATGAATTTTTCTTTATACAGGATTTTATAGCAGTCTGCATCATATCCCTTCAAGTATCTGCCTTTTCAATCCAATAGTCGACTGCTTCTTTCAGCTGTTGGATTTTCTCATGGGTAGGGACTATTTCATGCTTGTAGTACTTTGGGATTGAACCCACTATGTGAGAATCCTTATTCTTAAAAATGTTAATATTTTATTTTAGTAAGTATTAAATGATAATTATAATTATTTTATGAAAGTCTATGTTTTATTTAATAATTTTGATGATATTCTTAAAACATGCTTTTAATATTAATTTTATTCAATGGTAGTAGGATTTTTGTCCTTAGCTATCTAGAGTTTCATGCATGGTTGTGTAATTGAGTTAATACACTCCACGTAGTTAGCATGTGTCAATCAAATATGCATTATTATTATTCTATTATATAATACATATATCTTATTAAATATGTATATATGATGCATGATATTCTTATTCAATTAGTTTTGATTTATGCATGCTTAGTCTTTGTTAAGTATAGCTACGTTTAGTCATTGCTGTTATGGATATGCTTAGTCATTGTTAGTGTAGTATGTGTCAAAGAAAAACAAATGCTTAGTAAGCATAGCTATATACTAGCTCTGTCAATTCACCAAAAAAGGTTGTATAGGATTGGAGGAATTAGGAACTACCTTATCTGCACAGCTAGACCACCGCATTAATATAACTTGGATGGTAAGTATTGTAAATCGCCAAACACCATCCAATAGGAAGGGAGTCACTGCCGACATATTCCTTGTTTATATATAGGACATTAAGTTGCACAACATGTGCAAACAAAGAAAACGAGAAAGAAGTATTGGTAGAGAGAAAAAGAAAGAGAGAGAGTGGTAATAATATTCTTGGAGGAGTTAGAGGTCGGAGCTTGTGTTTTCTTAACTTGGAGTTAGCTTTGGAAATAAGGTAGGGGTTTCCTGGGGGGGCCTTTTATTGAGATTGATTTAATTAAATTTCATGAGCTCTATATTATGTGTGATATTGTATAATGTTCTTGATATTGGATATTTATATATTGTTAACTATTTGGTTAATGTGGTATTGTTTGATTGTGTTTGGGCCTAAAATTGACACACCCAGCCCAACAAAGAAGAGCCCAAGGTCCAGAAAAAGCCCAGCCCGAAGCCAATCAAAATCAGGAAGACAAAAATCAGGCCCTGATGAAAAATCAGTTTTTGACTTCAAAAAAGGGAATAAGCCCAGCATCAAATCTGAAGAAACCAAACCACATGCAACCCACGTGAAAATTCTTCAGACTTAGGAGAAAAGTCAACAAAATCAACTATCTCAGAGTTGATTAGAAGAGGGCGGTGGCTGACAAAATTGGAAACAACAAAAACTCTGAAAAAATCTATTCTATGAGAATATTCAGAGATATTTTCCAATCAGAGAGAGAATTGTTTCTCCCAAAAAGAATAAACAGTTTTCAGAAATACAGAGGGAGTTAAAGCTGGAAAGCAGGAAGTTGTTTCGAAACTAAAGATTAGACTGACCATTTTTTAGCTCTTACAAAGGGATGGTTGGAAATGAAAAAAGGATTAAAATTCTCTTCCAAAGAAAACAAAAGAGTGATCATAGGAGCTAGCAACTAAAACATACCTGCCAGAAATCCACTAAACCCTTTCTTTGCATTTGAAAAATAAAAGATCTTATCAAAGGGGTTTCTTGCCGCCCATTATTAAAAGGAAGTCACCCTACTCCAGAAAAACATCTCTTATAAATATAAGAGAGGGTGAACAGATTCGAGGACAATCAACCAATCAAACAAAAATATCAATCAAAACAGCCAAGGGCAAAAACTCAATCATGATCACTTGATCACTGAGAATCTCCAAACTGGAGTAACTAGCAGTTCATTCAAGCCACAAGAATACCAGCTACAAATCAGAAATACCAAAGTTCAGACTTAGAGAATAAGTCATTCAAAAATCTCTCTCGTTACAAATTTGGTTCAGCAAAAGCCAAAACAAGCAGAGTTTGAGTTTCCATAAATATGAAAACCTCAACAAATTCAGGAAGAGCCCTGATCAAGCAGAACAGGTACCACAGTGCGGTTCCAGCTGAGTAAATCCTCAGAATCAGCCACTTCTGCCCATTCCAGACTGAAGAAATTTCAGTTCTGCCCCCACAAAAGACCTTCCAGGGCCTGAAGTAGATTAAAGCTCTGCGAAACTCGAACTTTGGTATCGATTTGAAGCTGAAGCTTAGCAGTTGAAGCTGTTGACAGTTCAGTCCAGTCCAAATATTCCCAGTCCAGCCCCGATCAGAGTATTCCATCCAGGCAGAAATGGAGTTCCAGCTGTCTTTTTCCCTTTCCAGCATCTATTTGTTCACTTATGGCTATGTAAAAGGCAGTTCTGCCTAAAAATACTTCAATTTCTATTTGATCATTCTGGCCAGAACAGCTGTTTTTATACTGAGATAAATTGTGAAAGTCCTCACCAGTCTGAGGCATAGAAAAGAACTTACTTGGGAGATATTCCTCACCCAAATTCACAATCGTTTGTTTAGAAAATCAAGTAACTTGGGGCGCAAGTTATCTTTTTTCCATAAATTAAGTCTGCTAGAATTTTCATTGCTAGCAGTGGCACGCTCGCACACCAAAGAAAGCTGACTTGTTGACCAGTCAATGGTTCTCAAGGCAGTGGGGAACTTTGCCCTTCCATCACAGGAGTAAACACAAAACGGGGTAAACAATTTGGCACGCCCAGTGGGACTTCTCAGTATACATATTCTGACAGAATTCTTTCCAGGTTTATGAATATTGGAAGCTCTAGCCAGAACTCGCACCACGCTATGGAGATAAACCAGGTAGCTCTCAGGGAAGGTCTAGAATCGGAAGAGAGTGATGCTAGGCACTCAGCCCATGGCAGTACAGGAAGCAGACGGTCCAGGACTAGTTCCAGGAGAATAAACCAAGTACAGGAATCTGTGCTACGACAAGAAGTCACAACACAGAGAAGCCAAGAAACTCTGAACAACATAACTGCCATGATGCAATGGCAAGTTAACAGGCAGTTCAGGAAGGATCGTGAGGCTGCCATGGCCAGAATTCCAAATCCAGATGCTGTAGTCCAGCAGCTAGACCTACCTCATGGCCCCCCACCAGGATTGGTATGGCCATACCAGGAAAATCCTCTCATTGCACAGATTGCTGGAATACCAGGGCATGGAGAAATTCAGGCTGGACAGAGGGGAGAAGCCTTTCCCGCCCAGGAGCATGAGGCCCTAGTTCGACCAGAAGGCCCTGCACCAGTTCAGGTGCAGCAGAACCAGCCAGAACCTCAGCTCATTCCACAGGATCAACCTTTGGCACTTCTGCCCGAGCCACCAGCAGTACTGCCTTATAGACCCAGAAGAATAGATCCCAATCCGTTCCCTCCACCTGCAAGAGGCAGAAGAGGCGGAAGGGGTAACAACCTTTTCGCCAACAATGACAGAAACAGGCTGGGGGCAAACTGGAGGAATAATCCAGGTTTGGAGGAACAGGAAGGACACAGGGAGGAAGTTCTGCCCAGGCCATACAGAGCATAACCAATGGTTGATTACGCCCAGCCAGAACAGGGACGAAACCTCTACCCTATCAATGCTCTAAATGATGTAGGGGCACTGCAAAGAATGATCAGGGAAATGATGGAGCCTGAAGCCAGAAGAGGAGAAAGGCCTACCTATAGGAAACCATATCCAGTTTATATCGATCAAATACCTCTACCCCCACGCTTCATAGTACCCAACTTCACCTTGTTCAATGGAGAGGATCCCCACGCTTCATCAGTTGAGCACATAGGCAGATTCTCTGTCCAGTGCATAGCTATTGAGAATAATCCTCTGTTGAAATTGAGACTTTTTGGAAATTCTCTCTCCGGACAGGCCTTCACTTGGTGCACCAGTTTGCCACCAAATTCTGTCCAGACTTGGGAACAGATGGAAAGTGTTTTCCACGACTACTACTACAGGATTCAGCTAGAAATCACCATCAGTGACCTTGCTGCCCTCAAACAGAGTGAGGATGAACCTGCTCAAGATTTCATAGCCAGGTTCAGGAAACTCAAGATGAAGTGCAGAATCCCTATGGAAGAGAGACATTTCATCCAGATGGCTCAGGCTGCTCTCAAAATATCTCTAAGGAAGAGATTTGATGGGATATTGTTTGGAGATCTGGCAGAACTGGCAGACAAAGCATCCAAGTATGAGGAACTGCTTAGGGAAGAACAACAGAAGAGAAATTCTTCCAAGGGAACGTATTACAAGTCACCAATACATCTGGTTCATATATAGATTCAGAAGAGGAAGCAGAATGCTCGGAGGAAGGAGAGGTTGCAGTAGCAGAAATGGCAAAATTAAAACACCCCATCAGCTGCAAAGCTCTTACCAAGCCACCAAAGGATCAGAAGCCGCCACCTTTCACAGGAGGGTTTGTTCCAAACAAACCAATACAGAACAAGGTCTATTCTTTTGATCTGACCAAGGTGGATGCTTTATTTGACGAGATGTTGCTACAAAAGCCAGAAGAAATCAAGGGCAGGCAGTATTGCAGATGGCACAACTCTTGGAACCATTCTACCAACAGCTGTGTAGTTTTCAGAGATGTTATACAGGAAGGAATAACAGCAGGAAGGTTGAAACTAGCGGAGAAATCTCCTACAGTAACAACAAATCCCTTCCCTCAACCACAGGTTAACATGGTGAACCTAAACTGGCCAGAACAGAAGAGAACCAGGCCAACTACAGAGAAACCAGTTCCAGCAGAGGTAGAATGATTTCAAGGGAAACCAATGAAAGGCCAAAAGCAACTATCTCAGCTGGAATGGTGATATGCAGCAAGTGCAAGTGTGAAGCTGAGCTAGAAGTGGTTCTGAACAGACAAAGTCAGCCCATGCCAAGTGTCTTTGACAGAATTGGAACCTCATCCCGAGATAGAGCCAGGCAGGGAAAGTATCCCAGACCAGCCCAGCACAACAGGAGGATGACAGAGCAGCCCAAGAAGGAAATATCTATCAAGATGCCTGGAAATGATAAGCCTTTGGCTGCTATCATAGAAGGAAGGTGGTATGCTGTCGGAAAGAGTGGCAGGCCAACAATGGAATTGACCAGAACCCAGAAAAGGAGGATCCAAAGACAGTACTGCACATTCCTCAATAACGAAAACAATGTGCAGATACTTCCAGAAAAGGGAAGGAGCCAGAAAAGCCTCCCCAGGCAGAACAAGCAGTCTTTCACTCACAAAAGATGTTAAAAACAAAATCCCCAGATAAGCCTCACGTCCATCTTACCTCATCTTCAGACAAACAGCTTGAAGCCTCACAAGTAGAAGGAGAGCTTGAACCTATTCCAATAGAGGAACAAGAAGACTGGATTGGGGAATATGAAGAAGAACAGCTGGATTATGAGCCATCGACTTTTTGGTGCAGAATTGGAAGGCCTGTTACAAGGTGACCTAGGCATCAACATGGTGTTTATTCTGTCAGAAAAATTCTGGGCTGCAGAAGGGCAAGAAAGCACTCTGGAAGGAGATGTTTTCTCCCAGGAAAGTTTCAAATGCAGGTTAGCAGAAGCAGAAGAAACATCAGAACAGCAAGCAGACAACCCTAAAGCAGGCAGAACTGCCGACAAATCAGCCACAAACCAGCTTTGCTTCTCCAAACCAACCAAGGAGATGGCAAATCACCTCAGGCCCTTGTTCATAACTGCAAATTTTGGGGGAGTTCCTGTTCCCAAAGTCATGGTAGATGGAGGTGCAGCCATTAATCTTCTGCCTCACAGAATGTTGAGCAAAATGGGCAGAACAGCGAAGGATTTGATCCCAACACGCTTAACTGTCACCAACTTCGCACGCTTAACTGTCACGGCCCAAAGACTCATTGAAGATGGTCTAGCTAGTTCCTTGGAGGACTGGAATAGACCTTTTGTCCTTAAACTTCAGGACTCTGATGTTTAGTCCCAACCAACAAGAAAAGGATCGAGCTGCAACAATCCGATCCATTACAAAAAGATTGTTGGTATACTGGGAGGAAAGAAAGCTCTTCATGCAGGATCCAGCCATCAACATGGCAGAATTCACTCATGAAAGCACGGAAGACCAGGAGGAAGAGGAGTTACAGGAGGAAGTATTAGATTTTGCGCCAGCAGCATTGGATGACTCTCTGCCAGAAGTGGAAGATCCTTTACAGGAAATAAATTTAGGGACAGAAGAGGATCCAAGACCTACTTTTATTAGTGCACTGTTGAAAGAACCAATTAAGAGTGAACTTATTGCACTTTTGCAAGAGTTCAGAGACTGTTTCGCTTGGCATTATCATGAAATGCCAGGACTGGACCGGGAACTAGTGGAACATAAGTTGCCAATCAAAGAGGGTTACCTTCCAGTCAAACAGGCCAGAAGAAGAATGTCTATGGACACAGACTGAAGGTCAAAGAAGAAATAGAAAGACTGCTCAAAGCAGGATTCATCAGACCAGCCATCTATGCTGATTGGCTAGCCAATATTGTGCCAGTTCTGAAAAGAAAAACTGGGGCTGTCAGAATCTGTGTTGACTACAGAAATTTGAATGAAGCTTCTCCCAAAGATGAATACCCTATGCCTATGGCAGATATGCTAGTAGATGGAGCTGCCCACAACCAAATGCTGTCTTTTATGGATGGCAATGCAGGATACAACCAGATCATGGTGGCAGAAGAAGACATACACAAGAA